>JXSR01S073226.1:31741-46120 GCA_000969725.1 Ophiothrix spiculata
ACATTGACGGAAGGTACGTGTATGTGCCGCCCTCAAGACCCCCTTTTCAAACCTCCTCTTCCGCTCTCCAAGATGCTCTTTTCAAGATAACTTCAGTTCCGAAGACCCCATTTACAAAAAAAATAATTCAAAAATGTGTTTTACTATATTTTCAAGCTAATTTTGAGCGATTTTTAGCTCAAATAGTCGTATTTTATGGGAAAAATGCAGTTCTTGAGACCTCAATTCGGGGAAAAATCAGTTCCATAGACCCTATTTTGACCAAAAATCCGTTCCGCAAGACCCTATGTTGGATATCGCGGATCTCACATATCTACCAATTTTTTTTCGAGTATCTTCCCAATGATTTTACCTTTTTGTATTAATTGCTCATTGGTTTTATTTGGTCATTGGCATTGCTAAATGCCACTCAATTACTTTTTCAGGAAAATCCCTACACTTTATAGGTTCTTAATTTGGAGTAGGCCTTCTGGTTGGACCTCATAAGCGAGCGCCGCACTAGGCCTGAGCCTAATGAGCTATTCTAACCATGGAGCTTGAGACAAGATAACCAGCCATTTCAAAAATAGGTTTGACATTAGCTCCTTAGTAAAAGGACATAAAAATAGTGACAAATGTGCCTCATTATCAAACAATTTTACACAGTGATATATTTTTTGTTGATTTCAGATGCTGCTTATGCCTACAAAAACCATCCAATCTATAGAGTGGACATCATGGGCAGGGTGGTCAGGGTCGATGAAAGGCAAGCATTCTTCCAATATGGAGGTAATTTATGCAACAAAAAAAGGTTAACAAATCAGCTCAAGTGCTGGTGTAACCGGTGCATTGCCTGTGCATAAATTTGCAGATTACAGTAAGCCAGTAGGATTGTTTCTGTTTTGCTTAAAATATCCCATGGCTACCAATTTTTTGAAAAGAAACAAGCTGCACTGAATACAGAAACTCCCTTGCTACATTTAGAAACAATCTTAACAGCATTTGTTACAGTGCCAATGAAAAAATCTAAATACACCTCAATGACACATACCAGTGTTCCTGCTAAGGCCGTATTGGCGCAAAAGGTTAGGAAGTTGGCGCTGAATACAGAAACTCCCTGGCTTACTGTTGCTTAATTTAGAATCAATCTTGGCAGCATTTGTAATAAGACAATCTAAATACACCTTAATAACACATACCAGTGTTCTTGCTAAGGCGGTATAGCACACCATTGGCGCAAAAGGCTGGAAAAACAGGTTTCAGGAAACAAAAGAAAGGGATGTTTTTACTTGCTTTGTTTAGCCAAAGTTGAGCCTCAGTACGTGATTGTGGCGTAAGCACCCCTTCAACTATGTCAAAAATGGTGAAATTGGCGCAAGCTTAAAGGTGCAATTCATGATTTTGATGTGACAAAAACCTCACCTGTTTTCTAGCTAAATAAGAAGAAGTGTACATTTTAAATATATACTGAAAATTTCACTTTGATTCCGACCATTCGTTTCCAAGTTTCAAGCTTTTCAGCATTTTGACAATCCCCATAGGCTACTGTGTTGTAATTACTGTCGGGGTGTGGGCCCCGACAATAATTAGAAAATGACACATTTTTCTCACTTTTCTCAAAAATGCAAGCACATATGAAAGAATAGTTTGGGGATCGTAACATATACCAGTTGACGATTCTTATAAGCTGAAAAACTCAATTTTGATAGAGGTGACCTTGAGGGTGAAGAGTGGATCATGGATTGCCCCTTTAAAAACCTCAGGGGGAACAGTGACACACACACCACTTGATAATGGAATCTGCGAGTATGTCATTGTAAATTGCTCTCTTGTAAATAATGGTGCCTGCTACGTTCATTAGTAAAAATTCAATTAAACCATGTTTAGTGGTACATAAAAATCGGACTGTTACCAGACACCCTTAGGCTGCGATCGCAAAGAAGAATGCGGTATCTAGTATTGTCACGAATGTATAGGTTCGTAAAGTGTATAGACCTGACGGGAAGTCCTCTTTTGGTCTATGTGCTGCGAGCTCGCTTTAGGTGCGGGAGGTCCCGGGTTCGAGTCCCAGCTAGGTTGTATGAAAAATTTCGGGAATTCATTAGGCGCTGGTATGCTTTGTGATTATTACAGTAGAGTAAGTGGTTGGGTTACGTTCAGCCCGTTACAATTTGGTGGCAGCGGTGGTCCCTAGGGTTTCTTAATGCCTAGGCAACCCCCCCCCCCCCATTGGATTAAGTGCCGAGATGGGAGTTGTTGATGTTGTGAATAAGACGTACACGAGGACGTGTCTAGTGAGAGGGAGTAATGTCACGAATGTATAGGTTCGTTCAGTGTGACCTGACGGGGGAAGCCCCCTTTTGGTCTATGCATTGGCGAGCTTGCTTTGGGCCAGCCAGATTTTGAGTGGACTACCTTGTATTTCGATCTCTAAATGAAGATTGTAAATGAAAGTATGACATATTATATATCATTCGAAAGCTGAGATTATAGAGAAATAAAATATGTCATAAACTCAATTTTGAAAATCAGAACTTTCCGCTCATTTTGCCAGAGCACCACTCATATAGTGATTACCATATATATACTGTATACTTCTATATGATCGCAGCCTTACATGTATATTTCTGCTTTCATGAAATATTTGAGTGTCTAGAGAAATGTTTTGCCAAGTTTGAGATATAGGCGTCCTAAGCCTGTCCTATGTTCATGGCAGCCTAGCCAAAAAAACAACAACATGGTTACCATCATTTTTTCACCTTTGTAAGCTCATCAATATCACAAGATCACAATCTCTTCTCTAAATAAAACCATTAAGTTGAAGCAATCAGTAGGTTTTTAACTGAGAAACCTACCTAGTAATTTGTTTAGTGGTATGTGTCTATTTGGTTTGCTGCAGAAACAATTTGCAAGAGTATTTATTGAAAGTGCAGCTAGCTGTGAAAAAAAGTTTGCAAGCATTTTCTGGAATGCAGCTATGAAAACAGTTTGGTAGTATTTACTAAATCCCTTCTGCAGAAAGAATATTACTGCATTTATTGACTTGTCTGCTCTTAAAGCATGTGACATGTGCTCTCACATTATTTTTCAGTTGACGATGGAACGGGTGTTATCAATTGCTGCTGCTGGAAGCCCAAAACACAAGATGTCGACGAGGAATCTCAAATCACAGGTCAGTAACACCCTGGTCACATAACCACTGGTCTCCGACCGGCTTCTGAAAAGCCGCAATGCCAGTATGACATCGGTATGACACCGATGGAAGCTTGCGAGCTCTTACGATGCCCGGTTGGACTCCGGTGGTTATTAGACCATAACTGAAGACATATACACACCGCAAGGTTTTAACTCAGAATTAAATTCTTGCCGCACGCTTTGGCATCTTTATGGCTCTACGGACACCGGTCGGACTCCGGTCGGACTCAGGTCAGACACTGTCCGATCAGAGTCTGCTGAAATCTACCTGGTATGACGCCGTAAACATATCGTAACCTCGCCGCAAGCTTATATGACCATGGTAGAAGTCAGACACAGGTGTTATCAATTGCTGCTACGGAAAGCCAAAAATGTAAGATGTCTTGTGTATTCCTGATGCAATACCAATTACAACGACACTACCTATTCATGCGCTCAACTTTAGACAAGACATTTCTATTCATGGATGTCTCATCAAAGCCAATCAGTAGACCATGATTTTTCTCTCAATTAGTAAATCTTGGTGATTTTACTTTAAAAAGATATCTGTTAGTGAATTTTACTCATTTTATGGGGACTAATTGTATTTTGTAAATCATGTCCATTGATCTTCAAAGGTCAGAGAAAAAGTAACAAAGCTCTTAATGTATTCTAAATAAATTATTAGCAGTTATCAGAACAAATTATAATCTTTAGCAGTTATCAAAAAAAAACATAATCAGCAAAAAACCAATAGATTTGTTATGCTACACCTGTTTTTTTTTTTTTGCAAATGATGATGTAAATGCACTTTTTTCCCAATCTCAATCCTTAACTATAATGTAGAATAGAATGGTTAAATTCACATGTACATTTACTGTTGGAATCTCCTATACATTGTTTTTCTTATATTCAAATTTACATGGTCGGGAGATATTATGGGGCTAAAAATTGGGTATTCAGCTCCATTAGGGTCCTTGCTGATATTAACTGAGGTACTGAGGTAATTTTTGTACAGAGAGCAACTGTGCATGAAGGGATAATAGCTCAAAGTATAAGAATGTTTTCAATATTTGCCCAACGCGAGATCCGATGCACCATTGGCAACAAATCAAATATCTGTCAATTTCCCCTATGCCTGAATAAACATAATACAAAGTCTTGTATCTTCCTCTAATTATATAATATATGTTAAAAATCCTTGTTATTATAACTTTTGCCATGCCATATTGCTCTTGGAGGAGAGTAAAAATCCTAACTTAGAATTGTTGTTTATCTTTTTTACCTTTTCAGATGATTCCAATTCATTCATAGGATCAGTGAGGCAACATCTCCAAAATAACAATAAAGTTGAGCGACTAGAATTAGGCCAAATCATCCATATCAAGGGTCGTGTCAAATTATTCAGAGGTAGACGTGAGATATCAGCTGCTTATTACAGTAAGTAATATGTGATTTGAACTGGTCAAAACGGGGTCTGCTCGCCAGTCCGAAGGCTCGCTAGTCCAACAACTCGCTAGTCCGAAGGCTCGCTAGTCCAAACACGTTATTCAATGGGGAAAATATAACCTTGAAAAAGGCTTGCTAGTCCGAAAAAACAGCTCGCTAGTACGAATATGAAAATAGATTCGTCAGTCTGAACTTTAAAAACAGTTCGCTAGTCTGATTTTAAAAACGACCTGACAGTCCGAATTTAAATAAAATCTCGCTAGTCAGAATTTCAAAATAGGCTCGCTAGTCCGAATTTTGAAAACAGGTCGCTAGTCAGAATTTTGAAAACAGCTCGCTAGTCAGAATTTTTGAAAAACTGTAATACAAATATATACACATTTTTTTCCTATTCGGACGAGCGAGCTGTTTTTAAAATTCGGCATAGCGAACCTATTTTAAAATTTGGACTAGGGAGCCTATTTAGAAATTCTGACTAGCAAGCTGCCATTTAAATTCAGACTGGCAAGCCATTTTAAAAATACGGACTAGCAACCCCAATTTATAAATTAGACTAGCAAGCCTAAATTACAATTAAAACTAGTGAGCTGTCGGACTAGCAAGCAGTCCGACTAGCAAGTTGTCGGACTAGCGAGCTGTCCCCTAATTTGGAAAAGAATAATTTAGGATGTGAGCAAAAATGATGATAATATTTTAGAACTCATGTTGTTGCATCAGGAAAACTGCTGCATTGGCTTAGCCAGAGCGGGTACGGGAGGATGGGGTGCGACCGCACCCCCAATATTTCATTTGTCGATAGGAAGAAGTCATCTGTTGGTAAATTTGTACCACTGTTGGAAGTTTGAAATCAAAGGAGAAGTTTATCATTTTAGTTTGAACAATGTCAGTTTTGAGTAAAACCAGTATGTTTGAAAAGCTACAAAAAACATCACAAATTGCCAAGATTCATGAGAAATTGTGGCATAGAATGTAAAACATAGTAGTGTGTGCTTGTTGGACTTTTTATTGTCGGTTCTCAAAAGCCACATTGAAAAAATTTGAGTCTACATTGGGAGTCTCATATGTCGGTTGTCGGTCAACAAAAAAAAAATTGGACCTCCAATATTGACCCTCTGGCTATGCCACAGCTTGTAGGTTGCGTCATGTATAATGATAAGATGAAAGCCAGATCTATGTTAATTGACAGGCCTTGTGATAAAGTAACTAACATCTAGCAACCATTGTAGTTGGGGCCTATGATTACACTAACAAAATCTCATTGAGTGATTTTTAAAAACATTTGGTACTTTTAATATGACGCAAATGTACAATTATTTATTTTTTACTTGTTCTAGGGAGAGTATCTGGTGATGGCTGCCTAGCGGAAATCTACAGAATGAAAGAATTACCTGAAATATACAAGAGAGTTTATGATGTCCCCTTTAGACTGACAAGTGATGCCAGAAAAGAAATGTTAAACTCAAAGGCCCAGGATGGCACCAGAAGTAAAACTCAAGTAAGCTGTATTTTTAATTACGAGGCAAGATTCAAGATAAGAGTAAAAAAGAATGAATTCTTTAGGTGATAACGAAGGACACCCCAAGAAAGCCTCTAATGAAGCTAGGGTCCATCGTCTTTTTTAATTCTGTTTTAAATTGCGGGAGGAAGAGACCAAAGCACCTGGAGAAGAACCAAGACCAGGAATTGAATCTGTGACTCTGATACAAAGGGAGGAAATACCCTGTGCATATATCCCCTGAAGTGAAGTGGGTTAGGGGCGGCTTCAAAACTCAACCGGCGGTTGTCTGCCGGTTCTGGGCGGTTGGCTATTGTTTATTCCGGTTGAACCGCCCAGAACCGGCAGACAACCGCCGGTTGAGTTTTAAAGCCGCCCGTTAGATAAATTGGTTAGATACATGAATCACCAAATAGTTGTTGCATACCGTGCTGTAAACAAATTACCTTGTTTAGGCTTTTGCTAAGGAAACCCAACTTGGTACTTAGTACCGAGTAAGCTAAAGGAAGCTTATCTTCAACAGAGCTCCAAGATGTTTTTAAATTCAGTTTTGAATGCACAAGGAAGACCGGAGTACCCACAGAAAAACCTGTGGAAGCAAGCATGGACTGAAAACCAAATGCACATATAAAGCGCTGGGTGCGGGATTCAAACTCGGGACCTCATTGGTGCAAGGCGAGGGAACTACCACTGCGCCAACCCGCAGATAGTCAAAAAAGACACTTGCATGATACAGAGTCCTAGACAATTTGGAAAAAGAAGTCTTGTTATAAAATGTGGAGTATTTTGATATTTCAACTACTTTCAACTGAAAAATTCATGATGTACCTTTTTGTTTGTGCAATGTTTGTAGAGAATTTTCAATTTTTCGGATAGTTTGCTTCTTCAAAGTGTATGAATATTGTGTATTTTATGTTGGGATTTTCTAAGCTGCACACATGGTCTGAGTTTGTCGACATCATGTGAGTGCAAAAAAGTTGGGCATGGCATTGGCATATTTTTCCCTGAACTTGATTTGCTATGAAGTAAATGCACAAATTATGTACTCCATATACTAAAATGTACTTTCCTATATCAATAGAGTGTAATCAAATTCGAGATCACTAATTTAATTCAAATAAGTTGCCAAACGTAAAAGTATGAATTTTTATTTATGCCAAATCGTCTGGAAAACATCAATATCTACCCAAAATCAATCCAGTCAGTTAAAAATTCAAAAGTCATGGATGATAAGGGGCACCATGCATGTTGGTAGGATTTACACTCCCGTTCAAAAGTGTTTGCGCACAAAACCCTTAAACTGCCATATTTCGAGAACCGTTCATCATTTGCATCATTTTTTTCGGATTTTATATATATAGATCTAAAGAACTCAAAATATGACGTGCTTAACATATTGTATACTTTCTTCTGCACATTCAAAACAGACTTTAAATATGTAACTGCACATTTGTTGGAAAACTTATAACTTGGAAATGTTGTTTACGGTTACACGGTGATAACGACCATTGAATAATAAACTGAATAGGTACATATCAAAAATTTTGTGTGGTGAATTTGTTTATAGTCCAGGAAATCAGCCATTTTTATGGTGATGGAAGAGTCAAATATCAGAGGAAACATGAATTATTTATATTGGATACATATGGCACCTATAAGAAACATGAATGTTTTAAGAGTCTTGTTCGTACGTTTGATATAATAATTAGGTTTTGGCCCGTATTTAAGCGTGCGCAAACACTTATGACCAGGAGTGTATGTATTGCTTTGAAATGGAGTCAGAAAAATATTTTTCAGAGATAGGTGTATGCTGAGTCACCAATTTAATGGAATAATGATTATTTTTAACCACAGACCTTTTAAGTTTGGAAATGTACACACATTTGTGTTTTGACACTGCTGTGAATCTCTTCAGCCTGTGGACACTGCATAGTCATACAAAAAAGTATGATGTATGTTATAAGTCATCCAGTCGAAGTATATAAGATGAAATATTATAAATCAAATACTGGAAAATAACGAAATTATTTGCTTACTTACAAATTTTCATCCAAACTCTTTGGACTTCATCATGGCACTGCAGAGAATTGATTGGTAGTATTGATTGGAGATGGGTCAGGTGTCAATTGGCAAGGAATTTCTTTAAGCACTTGGTCCCAGATGTGTGATAACTGAAAATACTATCTCATTACTATTCCATACTCCGCGGGTATCTCTGAAAGAGTTAAAAATACATACAAGCTCTTTGGTATATCAACTGCATTCAAGTCTGTCAACAAACTTAGAAACAGACTGGTACATGTGAAAGACAAACCTCCTAGAGATAAAAAATCCAACTTGATATATGGTTTTAAGTGTAAGGGATCCGGATGCTCAGAGTCTTATATTGGTGAGACAAAACAGTCCCCCAAAGCCCGTTTCAACCAACATAGACGCCCAAGCTCTTCAGAATATCAAGCAGACTCAGCAATCTTCAAACACATTAAAACTTCTGGACATTCTGATGACACAGATGATGTTATAATCTTAGACATGGAGGAAAGGTGGTTCGAACGAGGAGTCCGTGAAGCCATTTGGGAGAGAGTGGAAAAGCCTTCCTTTAACAGACACGGGTGCTTAAGATTTCAGTTATCTCACATCTGGGACCAAGTACTTAAAGACATTCCTTGCCAATTGACACCTGACCCATCTCCAATCAATACTACCAATCAATTCTCTGCAGTGCCATGATGAAGTCCAAAGAGTTTGGATGAAAATTTGCAAGTAAGCAAATAATTTCATTATTTTTCAGTATTTGATTTATAATATTTCATCTCATACAAAAAAGTATTTATTGAATACAATTCCATGTAGTACTTTATATTCACATTTGTTATTATAACATGCTATCTAAGATTTGAGTAGTTTGCTTCTTTATTTCATTTGCAGGTTCAATTAGTCAACGAAGTATGTAGAATTTTACCAAACATCCTGACAAGGAATTCTGTTAGTAATTTTTACTTACGTGAGTTAGAAACACTGGATGAACTGGTAACCTGTGCCTCTCAACCCTGCCAAGAATATGCACAGCAGGTGAGCAAATACGCAGATATCCTCGGCTTTGGTGCTTCATTTAGGCCTAAAAAAATAAATTATTTGTTTGCCCTCCAGTGGAGAAATTTTTGGTCGGTCGGTCGGTTGATCTTTTTTTTTTTTTACTCTGCACATATATTTTAAAGAATGATCTCATTCCATGGATTTTATCGCAAATACCGAGCAATGCAGGACTTCATCAAAGATTGTGAGTCATTACTTAGAGTAAATATGCATTTTACAATTTACACTACTAAATGTGACTTTATACTGCTAAATTTTACATTTTTCGTCAAAAATATTGAGTTTTCATATTTTAAGTGTTTGAAGAAAAAAATACCTAAAATACCCAACCCAAACATATTTTGTTTTTAGGCCTTATACTCTATAAATCTTGAAGTATGCAACAAATCGCCGATTAACACACATAAATCAATATGATCATATGCAGAAATAAATTAGTTTGTACTTTTCAAATCATAACAACATACCCAATTATGTTTAATAAATGAACTTATATTCAAGATTAGTCCATGTAGTAGCAACAAAATTAACCACAAATAATACCATAATCATGAAAGATTCATGTACCAAATGTAAAATTTAATATGCAGTGATTTGGTCTTAATCAATCATTGCTAGTCTCTTACAATTCAAAAACAACAGTTCACAATGTTGTAGAATACAAGGGAAATTCTTTGGATCTTGTAACAGAGTCTGATTGCATGTTGCATCCTTCAAGGTTTATACAGGGTGTCCCAGAAAGAAGTAACTCCTACTTTTGGAGGGTCATAAATTACAATGAAACCAAAATATTTAACTTTAAATATAGTGTTTAGGTCATAGTCTATTTTATGTATAAAAATCAAGTGATATATATGTTCAATTGTTTTGATGATATGCTCGATTGCTTTACGAATGGTGCAAAAGGCCTCGATCTGTCCAAGTTTCAATATTGATCGTCAGACAGATATTTCCTTAAAATGGCAGAGATTGTAGACAGATTCAGTTTCTTCTCGTTATTTGTGACATGAACAACAAATCGCAGGTTTTCTGAAGGGATTTAATCACTATTTATCCAAAAATGTCCATTCAAATAATATGGAAATGGTGTTGAACTGCACAACAAATTGATTGGAAATATGAAATATATATCCGTTTATTTTGAGGACAACAGAAAATATAGGACTATAGTAATCTTTGAACGCATTTATCCCAATTATAAATTTTACTCCCTGACAACCATTGACAGGCCATAACATGACTTCTGGAAATCGTGTGAAGTTTATTAAGGTGTCATTTAAATCTTTATAGCATGGTCTTTCAAAAAAATGAAAATTACAAGAGACTGCATGTTCGGCTGGTTTGGGATGGACAGTCACAATTGTCATATTATCCAACAGTTAAATGCCAATCTTTCATTTTACATACATTTTCGGTGTACGAGCAAAGCAATGTTTTGGGCAATTGAAGTTCATCTACTTACATGTAAGTTTTAAAAGTGGCGGCGATTGTTGTGCTTTTGTAATATATTTTTCGCCCTCTTTCACCTTTGCAAGGGGGCTTTTTTATAATAGAAATATTCATCCTCCGCCCTCTTGTATTTTGACACTTGACTAGATGAACTAATAACTTGTGCCTCAAAACCATGCCTGGAATATATACAGCAGTTAAGTGTAGTGGTCAGAAAATATGATTTTAAGGCAAGTTTTAACTTTTTCTATTGGTAATTTTTACTAAAACCAATTAAAATTAATGGTTTGACTCAATGATTATCTACCATGATAAAATTAATGTTCAAAGTGTGGGTTTTTATTGTCTTTTTCTGTTCTCAAAAGGTTTTTTTTTTAAATTGTGTATGAACCTTACGAATAAAATGGGTTTTTTTACTGTATGAAGTGTAGCTATTGCTCAATATCAAATAAGGGAAAAATACACAATTGAGTCATCTGCCTTTTTTCTTTGTGCTGGGCTTTTTATAAAGTGCCTTAAGGCTGGGGTAGACCTTCAAATGGCATAAATCACTTTTGTACTCTAACTTTCACCGTCACCTGAAGAACCATTTCAAGAACCACTGACATAAGACAGGAACATTTTGAGGGATTTTCCACATTCTTTTGACAAGGTGTAAAATAAATATAACTTAAGGCAGCCATTGCAGATACGTTTTTCTTGCCCTCACATGACGATATGCGCTTGCTCCATGTGCCATTGTCCCCAATTGTCACACCTCAAACACAGAAAGCATCCGCCGTACAGGTCACTGATATGACCGCTAATCAAAACAAATTGTTATCGATGTGTGGTGAGTGACAATTTTACATGGAACGAGGGCAAATGCAACAGGGGAACAGCCAATAGATACAGGGCCTTATGTCCCCTACATCCAAGCCTGTGACCTGCTTGGGCAGATCAATTTATGTTAGAGCTGGTCTTTCTGATTTCTTAAGTATACTTTTTTAAAAGTACAGTAGATGATGGCCAATCATGATTGTTCACAACCTTGATTTCCATCCATTCAGTTGGTTTGAGTATAAGAAGGGCAGTCTATGATTCACATCTTTATCCCACATGCATTAAAATCTGGATTTTGAGCTGGTGAGAATAATTAAGCCACTGGTATTTTTTGTTTAAATCTGAAACTTTACTTGCATATGTGTTTGTGTCACTTGTCTCCTACAAAATGAAATCAAGTAAATTGCAAGTTCCTAGGAGAGTACTCGGTTTATGCGACTCTTCAGTATAAAATATGTTATTACAAAACAATCTGACAAAATGTAGAAGATTTGCTCCCACTTCATCATCATTTCATATTTGATCTCTATTTGCACAGACAGATGCTAATAAGCACTCAGTTCCTGCCAAACAGCTCCGTACTATATTTCAGAAGGCTGTGGAAAGACTACTACAAGAAGGTCATTTATATAAACATGGAGGTACTGACAATAGAATTGAGGTAAATGAAGTTTACACAATTATTATTACAAATAATATGAAATCACATTTTATTTATCATAAAATACAGACTGTAAAACGATTTTAAAATGTACCTTGGTGGTACCCAGGGGTAGTGATAGGCTGCTTTTTGAGAAATAGCCCTGAATTTTCCAAGGAGTGCGCCGATTTATTTAATCCCACGAAATGTTTAATTTTCAAAGTATTCTGCTAAATAATATAATATGTTGGGGTGTTTTGGAGTGCATTCAAAGGTCATGCATACATATTCATCAAGTGTTGCAGAACAGCGTGCTATAACACTTGGTATGCATGCATACATGCTTGTGAGGTGTTATAGATTTGTTAAATAGAAACTTAAAGATATTGCCTAACTTTTCCACATATTCTTATGTTATAAGGCCAACAAAAAAAAAAGTTGTGTTGCCCTCACAGGCCCAAAGTGGTGGGTACGGCCAGGCCGGATTTTTTTCCCCTTTTTTTTTTTTTTTAAATAACCATTACAGATGCCATGTGTAACAGAAACAGGGTCATAAAAAAAGTTTTTCTTCTCTTAAACTTTGCCAATATACACATTTTGGAACATTTTCGCGGCTGGAAATCAGGCAAAACTCAAGAAATATTAAAAATCAAGAATTTTGGTGGAAAAAAAATAAAAAAACAGGTCGGGATTTTCCACAATTTCGACCAGGCCGGAGGAGGGCTACACAACAATTTTTTTTTTTGGCCTAATTTCACAAGATGATGATGATGCAAATTTTCATTTTGTGTGGGGTATATGTTGGAGAGCATGTAAATTGGAATCAAACCGGGGGGGTACTCAAGTTTGATTTGGGTAGGGGTGTGCCGCTGAGAAATTTGAAGTACCACCCATGTATATACCGATTTTCAAGAAAAAGGGACCCATCCATATACTTAATTCCCCAAATTTTAGTCGAATTCATACAAAAATTGAACGCTAATTTGGCGCAAATTTCTTGATTTTTGTTTGAAATTTAGAAAAAAATCCAAAATTTGTGGCATTTTGGCGCAAATTTTAGAAAATTTTGAAAAACGGACCCATCAAATTCCACATTTTACAAAGAAAAAGGACCCATTGGCATACCAGACAACCTGATTTTGCTATCCAAGTTTGCGGCACATCCCCGTAATCACTTTTGTACTAAGGGGTATCAAACTTCTAGTTTTGCATGCATATTTTGTGTTTGAGAACTCCTCTGCTGCAAATGTTAACCTTAAGAATTGGCCCTACTTCTTCACTTTATTTAGTTGAGATGTTAATAGTTAATTGTGTATTTTAACAGGTCAAGGCTAATTTTGATTCTGATAAATATATAATAATAATGTTGCACTTTAATTTCTTTTTTACAAAATACAGACTTTCATTTTCATGTGCTTGTCTTGTGTGTGGGAATGTATGGTGGTCACATTTTAACACACATAGTTTCCATACTGCTTTGGGAAGGAGGGGACACCTATATCAGAAACTGCAATCTCAGATTATTAATTAGATAATGTGGAGAAGTTAGGCAAAATCTTCAAATTGGCATTTGAACATGTCTGTAACGTGTGTGTGTGTGTGTGTGTGTGTGTGTCACTTTCACTTCTTTATATAGTATCTAACACTTGTAAGAAAAACCTATATCAGTATTTTGTGGAAAATATAAGAGAAATGCAATTAAAGGTGTTGGTTCCAATCACATTCTCATCCCCAGGGCTCACCCGAAAGTATTTCATTTTTAATGTTAAATGAAAGCCCATATTTTTCTGATTGTAAATCCAAAATTTCACCTCCAAACTTCAAATACTTTTTGAGATACAGCTAAAAGTATAAAGTTGATTGGTATAACCTATTTTCCATTTCTTATGTATTAACATAAAAGCCTCATCCCCAGTGTTGCGTGCTTTGTTTTACCTCTGAAGAGTGAACAAGAAGCAAACTGATGGTGAAATCTCACAACTTGCATTCAGAGGTCAAGGTCAATCAGTTAAAAGTAGGAACCTACACCTTTAAGTTCAAGAAAATGTCTATTTTGTGAAGCAAAGTAACAAAGTAAAATCGTCATGTGAGTGCAAGAAAGTCGTATCTGCAACCAGGCCCGTAGCAAGGATTTTTTCAAGGGGGGTGTGGGGGGGTGCTGGTTTTCAAAAAGTGGACCTTTTTGAGGAAAAAAAATCGTTTTGGTCGACCTAAACTAATTTTCGTAGTTTTGACAAAGTGACAAGCAAAAAAAAAAAAAAAAAAAAGGTTTTAA
>JXSR01S073228.1:28033-39200 GCA_000969725.1 Ophiothrix spiculata
AAATTTTAATTTTGACTCTTACTGAGTGAAATGGGTCTGTCAAATGTTGACCGACTGATCTACAGTATTAACCATCACATGAATATTGGCATATACATGTAGTTGATACTTAATTTTAGATCATGATTAACCTTCAGGTGGGGGGTAACCCGGGTAACTGATATTTGTGTCTGGGTAACCACCTGAGTTCTGCAGGTTATGAAGGCGGACCCTGTGTGAGACTAAAAATTGGCAAAACTGAGTAAAATGCGGGGTGAAATGATACCCCATCTAAGACTATAAATCTACCATATCTGTTCGAATTGTTACCCTTTCCGGGACTGTACCTGTTCAAATGAAAACCCTATCTGAGACTGTATATGTGCCGATTTAATTATTAACAAGAAATCATAGGTAAAATTTAACTGTACAGCATTTTAAGAAGTGTTTCTAGGTAATTGAAGCACTTTTATTGATTATTTAAGGCACTATTGTCATCAATTCAACCATTCTTTCTTAGTTTGATACCCTATCAGAGACTTAACCCTAACCTCCTACCTACCCCTTTTCATTCTCAGCCTATCTCTTCGGAAATAAGGGTGTCAAAAATTGGTGGTTTCCACCGGGCTCGAACCAGGGACCTCTCGCATCCCAATCCAGTGTCCACCTATATCAAGCCATCCGAGGGGCGCTGCCTAGGCAGTGATTTCGTGCCCATATAGAACCCCCGTCTATCACGTATTCGGACTTAGGCGATTTTGGTGATTTGCTCTTGTAGCTTTTTGCAACCTTTGGGAACTTTATGGTTATAAGCCAAATTTGATACCCTATGTGAGACTTGCAGAGTACCATGTCAATTTTTATACCCTATATTGCAAGTCTCAAGACGTTACTTGGTCTCACCTTTTTGGTAACACTGGTTTCCCAGTCAGAATACCCAGTTACCCCCTTGGGGGCAACCCGATTTTTTTTGGAATGTGTGTTTTAAAGAAATATCATTTTGATTGAAATTCGTCAATCAATGGGCACAATAAGTTAAAGGTTATAATTTACGAGGTGTAACTGAAATGCTTTTTATAATCACATTAGGTTTAAATTGAATTCAATTTTTCATTTGAAAACAATGATTTTGAACCAGGATTTGAACCATGTCACATGGTTCACACCACTTATTTCTTTGTCAAAACAACTTCTTCAGTTTTGACAGGAAACGTGCAAGTATCTAGGTTCTATACATTTGAAAGTGATTACTTAATTTATTTGTTTCATAGTCATAAATAAAGTAAAAGGTCAAATTTATTGGTGCTGTGTTTAATGATCGACTGTTTAATGAACCAACCTTAATTTGGTTGGTATTTGGCAACTCTACTAATCACTTTGAAAGTACAATGTAAAGATACAGACATTTGAATATGGTGGATAGAAAAAATGGGTTTGAAAGTATTTTTTTATAAATTTAAAGGAGCTACAGTCTGATTTTTCTTAATTTATGAAAGATTACCAAGAGGTTGAAGTTTCAAATTTCTGTCAAATCTGTTCTTACCGTTTTGATGTTATGGGCGATTTTGTATTTCACAGCTGCCTATATGTTACTAGTACGTAAAATGGTAAGCATGATAAGACACATTTTCTCATATTCCAAAATGAAACATATCTCAGTTGAGAAATTTCACTTGAGTTGTGAGAAAAGTACGAGCAATATTTTACAAAATAAGGTTAGGTTTAATCTGAGAATAAACTGGCAAGTTTGGGAGATTCTTTGGTACAAATTATTATATATATGGCAAATGAACCGTAAAATTGGCAAACTTTAATAAATGTGAAAATACATGCAAAAGTCAACATTTGGTAGTTCTAACCAATGGTTTTTTTTGCAGATTGGCAAAATCTATGCTTTCTTCAAGATCTCATCATATTTACTTATACAGGATTTTGCTCTTGTTGATTTGTTATGACCCCATGGTTGGTATTCAAATTATTCCCCCCAAAACTTATGTTGGCATAACGGGCTGAACAAAAATAGGGGGTAGGTAGATACATGTACAAGGTAAATTTTAAATGAAGGCACCGAAGGCATTTGCCGTCGTTGCCCCTACCAGTTGCCTCGATGCCCTATTACTTAGCAATGCCTAATGTTATTCTTTAACATGTAATTGCCTTCTAAAACAGTGTGCCCTTTCAAAATTGCCTTGGAATGGGGTGCCCTTCAGAATCCTTAAAATTTACCCTGTGTAACATGTAGCAATTTTTTTTCTAAGAGCTATTTTTGACCAAGTTCATTTCATATCGTTCACTCAATGTATGAGTATCAGGACATTTTTGACAAAATCAAGATTTCTGCAAGTATGTGAAATACATAGAAAAACACTCGTTTTAAGCTAGCCAAAATAATATGTTTAAAACAAAGAAAAACAATGGAAATTTACATATATGAGTGGTGCTCTGTCAAAATGAGTGGAAAGTTGAGATTTTCAAAATTGAGTTTATGAATATGACATGCTATAATCTCAGCTTTCGAATTATATATAATATGTCATACTTTCTTTCTACAATATATAGAGATCGAAATACAAGGCGGTCAACTCAGTATCTGGTAAAAAAAAAATTTGCAAATCGATTTTAAAGTTACTGATTAACTGCTATAGAGTATGTATGATAGCAAAACACGATCAATTACCAGGGGCGAATCCAGGAATTTTCAAGAGGAGGCGCGATTTTGATAGCGCCTCGGCGCCCACTCAAAGTCTGGTGTGGTGCTCTGAAAAAATAAGGTGTTGAAGGGTGCAGAACTGATCGAATATACCTACAAATCATGCATTTGCTGGTGTTCTTTACACAATTATTTATTTATCCGTAACACAGCCTGTTACGATGAAATGCCCCTGAACCCGATGTACTTTATACTCTGGCACTTATAAATTTAATTAGAGATGCTATTTTGAGATCTTTCTTGCTGATGAGTGCATAATTACAGTTCTAGGCAAAATGAAATTAGTTTTAAGATAAATTAGGAACAAGATTTATGAGTAATTTCGATACAGCAGTATATTTAGGATCCTTGATTATCAAAATCCAGCGGTAGAGTCTAGATGTTGAGTAATTCGTTGGTAATGGTGAAGATGTAATGATCGCTTATTAATTAGGCCTACATTGTGTACATGCAGACTTAAAATTGTGGCAAGTGAATTTCTCCTCTAGTTGGTAGCATTGCAAATTGACCTGGTAGCATTGCAAATTGACCTGCCTGACTCTGTAGTACATGTACATGTACATGTACAAAATTATCAATGTCTAGCCCTGAAATATAAAAACATATATTGGGTTATAATGAAAACTCCCATTGTGAAACTGCAAACATAATAGGATTGAAAATTATAAAAAATGGATAAAATAGATCCAACCGACAAGGTACAAAACTCGTCAAGGATCAAATTTTGGGAGGTTACCTATATCATAATGATAAATTGGAGGTAAAAACAAAAGCCAACTTGACGCAACGACCCCACCGTAGCTCAATGTGCGCAGCACAGCAATACTTTCACTCGGGTCACCATTTCATTTTTTAGCCTAGTATTGTGTAGTGTCCTGTATGGAAATTACTTGAAATATCTCAGTCAAAAGAGATCAACCGCCAATTATGACCGAACATATAGGACAGGGTTTGAGATTCTACCCACATTTGAGCGACAAAAGTGTGAAAAAATATTTCGGTATTATAAATACCTTACAAATTTATGAAATGGGTTATTTTAGGTGTAGAAGTGTCTATATGTTCATATTTTGTAACTTTTAATGGAGTATTTTGGGCTGTTTTTCAGAAAATTTCCGATTTTGGGCCAAAAATTGCCAAAAACGGCCATTTTTGGGTGACAAAATTTTTCCTTTCTCATTTTCAAATACTTCAAGTATCCAAAATGTACATTAATATTGACTTGGTATAGTTATTTTTCTTAATTTGTATCCCATTTTTTCAAATTAAAGTGTTTTTTCCCCGATTCTATGTATACTTTTGATGTTACAATTGATCAAATTTGACCTGCGGGGTGACAAACGAACCCTCAAAAAATGTTTTTTTTCCCGTAAAATTTTGCTCTTTTGAAACTATAATTTTGGACTGGAAAGGGCTAGAGGGGTGATTCACCCATCATTTTAAAGGGAATTTTTTACTCTACAAGCTGATAACAATTGATTTAAAGATAAAAAATAAGATTTAAAAATGCAAAAATGGTACCCCTACACCGGTGTAAAAAAATCGGACGATTTGCTAAAAAAATTATTTTGAAAAAATTATTAGAGCTACAGGTCTGAAAAGTTAATCAATTTTGCCTATCACCATTCTCCATAATTGATTAGATTTACAGAGTGATCACACAAGTACCTTTTTCAAAATATTTTTTTAGCAATCCATTTTGGCCCTTTTTAGCCCAATTTTGGCCAAATTCGCCCTGTATAAGTCTATGGGGAAAATTCAAGTTCAATTTGACTTCAGAAATGAAATCTACACTAAATTTCAGTCTAGAAAACATATTTCATTTTATATTTTGGCAAAATTTATTAACTCAAATTGTCACTCAAATGTGGGTAAGATCTCGAACCCTGTCATAGGAAGATATCTTTTATAAGTGTAAATTTCAGTTGATCAGAATTCTAATTTGGTTTTAATGATCAATTTTGTGAAAAAATTATGAATTCATGACGTAACATCCTGGTTTTATAATTATTCAAACCAATCCCATGTTGCAATGTACACTATATTCCGCTTTATGAACATTTGCAATTCTACAAATCGGGGTACTGTATATAGATACAGACTTACACCACAGGGCAAAATTTGAGGATTTAGGGGTCCAGCTGGCTTTATTATTCAATCAATCAATCAATCAATCATACAAGTACTTTCATAACATGCATACCCCATGAAGGAGTCTATTCGTACAGGGGACCCACGGCTTTACATGACTGTCCGACCACGGAGCAAGTAGAGTAAAGTTTTTTGCTCATATTCCAAGCCATATCCCATAATGCAGTATGGTAGTTAACACGAATAAATTCCATTGATCGTACAATAAGGTGACCATATAAATATTAACAAACAGCATACATTGTGCATCATGGGATTTTAGCTGTACACACATTTGTATCTTGGCAATCTTTGAGTAAGGTCAGTTCACTTAGTCCGCATGTCACTCATCGATTGTATAACATGCACAGAGATTTTGATTGATTGTGAGTGCATAACAACAACGGATTCTCGCCCCGCATAATGGCTTTTGCAGTCGGGAGTTGCTTTCTGTATAATTTTAGAAAAGTTTGTTTATTGCTGTGTATGTGTGACCCGGGATTCCTGAATGGGTGAATGGGGGGGGGGTTATATTTTTGTAATATTAAGCTATTTTTAATACCATTGAACATACGTGCTACCGTGTTACAGAGCTATGTGCTCTGTAGCCAGGCGCACCTATGATACGCATACACCCTAATCCACCATATCCAACCACCACCCCTATGACCATTGCATATCTGGATGTTGTTAAAATATAAAATAGTACTTATATAGGCCTGATAATAGGCCTAAAAGCAAATACAACAGTTGGGCATTTTCACGAAAAAGCGGACATGAGAAAAATATTGAAAAAAGGATGTAACTATTCGATGAAAAATGTTACCACCATATATTTGGTATCAAAAGAAAGCTATTTTGTAGTTCTTTAAAACGAACCTAATTTTGAAAAGACTGAACAAAGATGTCTATGAAATTTCTTTAAAAAACATAATTTTTAGTCAAATTTCTTGATTTTCATAATGAAAAGTAGTAATTTTTATTTAATTTTTTCAACCCATTCTTAGTTGTTTACTTGGGTGTTATTGTTCTAAGTGGCTTAAATAAGGATCAAACTTACACATGAGGTTGTATTTTTTGTTAACCCTGACCAGGCTTTACGGTTCAGTGCACCCAAAAATCAGCGGACAAATTGTCCTTCCGTGACCATGATCCCTTCGCATTTCGCATAGTTAAAACATAACCGTAGGGGATATTTTGATGTGGAATGTGGCAAACTATTGCAAAAACACCAAGCAATGCATTCAGTAACTTTGAAATAAAAATTCTTCATAATTTTCATTAAAAATTTCAAAAATTTACTCAAGGTGAAAAACCATGTCCGTTTTGCTGTCCTTCCGTGACAGACCTCATTAATATGCATATTTTGCGACAGAGAAATTTTTATGAAAAAATTCCTGTTGAATATGAATGCTTTCAGGTATACTCAACTAAATATGGAATTAGTTTTATTTTATCCAATTCAATCTTGGCAATGTATGTGTTTGAAATACAGAAAAATTATGTGATTGTCCTTCCGTTACCTTGAAAATGCCCAGTTACAAAAACAGAAACAATTGAATACGCCAGTACAAGAAATCCCCAACTCCAATAGCTCCCTTCTGTAAAAATATAAATGCATACAAATCTCTGAAAATGCTTTCACATCACTAAAAAGCATTTTCATGTATATATGTGACACTATGATTGGGATATAGATATATGGAAATGCTTTTTAGTGATGTTTAAACATTTTCAGAGATTTGTACGCATTTATATTTTGTTAGTATAATTTACAGAAGGTAGCTATTGGAGTTCTGGTTTTCTTGAATTGGCGTATTCAATTTAAAGATTCACCAAAAAAACATTTAGATAGGCCCTACATGTAAAAAATGTTTTGTACAACTGTTTTTTCATCTCTAGGTCACAGCAAGTCAGATGGCTTCATTGGCAATGAATATTTGCCCATGTTGATATAAATCTGATGAAACAAGGTGTTGTAAAGAAATCTAGGATAGGATTTTGAAGGTCTTCTATGACGTACATGTATATCCCTGTCATGTGCTATAAATAAGCAGAGAGATAATCTGCACAATAGGCCTTCAAAGAGGTACAACAGACCGCTGATGTTCAGACTGGCAAACTGTTCTTATTTAAGGGTAAAATAAAATGCCCTGTAACGCACTAGCTATGTCAAGTGTCGGTGTCCATCCGCCAGTATCATCAATAACTGTTAACATTTTACTCCCCAACAACCTTAAATTGACGGCCCATAACTTGACTTTTTGAGATCGAGTGAAGTCATTTTAATCCTTATAGTCTGGTCTTTGCAAATATTTTAAAAAGTGAAAATGACAAGAGGTTGCATTTATGGCTGTTTTGGGATGGACGGTTTCATATGATCGTTGAGTACAGTTATGAAGCATTATTACTTACATCAGTAAATGAACAATGCATGACGTTTTTACACTTGCAAGATATATATTTCTTAACCTGATCAAGCGTGTGGTGTTATGGAAGTAAACTTTAATGTTCTTTTGTTTAATGACCACAAAGTGCTAAAAATAGAAAGGGTAGGCCTAAAAGACCAACCAAATACCCAATCTGACGTAGGTACTGTCTGTGGCAGTGTGTTTTGTTTTTATACTGCTTAGATGCTTGAGTAACCATTTGACGCAACCAGATTCTATTCATATCTTTGATTATGTTCAGAAAAGCACAGATAGTATTGTTTGTGAACTTTGAGGAAATTTCAGATTGATTTGAAATTGGAAATGCTGTTTATTTTAGGGCTTAAAAGGCTTACATGTATTCACTTTGTGGCTTTGAAGCAAAATGAAGTGTAAAATTTAGATCCAGTGAAGGCGTCTAGCATATGTAGTTTTTTCAACAAGGAACTGTTTGAATAAATTTACACACTTTCATATATTTGTGTTCAGTAAATTCCATGTTTAAATTTGCAATTTCATTTGATTTAACAGAAATTTGTTTCTGGTGATATTATTGAATAATTATTTTATAGTGTGTACACTTGAAAGTACTCATCATTCTTTCCCTTGCATGGCCAAGACTTGGAAGTAAATTTAAAACCTTCCTTGAGTCAGTTTGAAAACTTCTGAAAAAAAATTCTACTGTAAGGCAAGATGAAACCCAAAGTTAAAACAAAGGCAGCAGTGATTGAATAAAAGTAGTGCTTTTAGAAAAATTCTTGTCCAAAATCATCTTTTTAGGTTTTTCAGAGATGGAAATCTGAGTCAATTAACAGTGCTCAAATATTTCATACATATTTTCCAATTAAGCATTTGGCCAGTTTTCCAAGTGCTTTGCTAATTTTGCAACATATGGAGCTGTTCACTGTTCATATCAGTCGCAAAATGTGTGAAAGGAAGTTGAAAGTACACATAAGATTAGATACTGTAGAACGTAATGTTTAGTAGACATGCTTAAAGGTGCACGTTTTGATATGTGCTATTTGCTTGTTCGTTACAGATGTTCTAAACATATTATGCTTTCATGGGTACAAACCAATGCCTGATCTCAGGCTTAAAAAACAAAATATATTGAAAAATAATTATGTAAAAAAGTTTCCCCTGGGATTCGAACCCATGATCTTTCTTATAAATCTAGTGCCAGTTATGGTAAGCCATGCACTGAGTGGGGCCTGCCTGAGCACCAAAGTTTTGCTCATCGCCCATATATGGATGGATACTTCCACTAATTGTTCTATTTTCCCTTGTTTTATTTTGTTGAATATATAGAGGACAATTAGGGTTTATGTAAATATCTCCCCCCCAAATAATCCTAACCTCTAGTCTCTATCCAAAAAAATTCAACAAACAAAAATCAAGAAACTTACCCAAGTCCAAATACATCCTGAGATATTTATGAGCACTAAATTGCTGTCAATTTTGTTTTATTGCATATTCAAATAAAACATACTTTCAGCTTGAAATTTATGCTTGTTTCTGATTCTTATTACTCAGATAGCAGGAGCTAGCAAGATACAGAAAGGGATTGGAGAGGTGGGGTAGAGGAGGAGGATTCAAATGCCATGGCAAACTAGGCGTTTTGTAGGAGATATTTTTAAGTGCTTGGGTTATTAGGTTTAATATTAATACATAGTGGATAGTGATATTAATGGGGATGGTCTAATTTAGTTTCAGAGACTTAACTGCATGATACCAACATCTATCTGCTCATTTTTTTCACTCAAAATTGGCAAGCAAATGTAATGACGGATACATCTTTTGGCAAGCGAAAGTAATGACTTTCATACAGCGTATACGTAATAACATACCAGGATTTAATATTTTTAAATAGAAGTAAGCTATTTTAAACCTATCCAATGGCAAAGTCGTGATTAACCTTGTACATGATATATTAAAATGAGCAGTGCGACAAACAATGAATTGACAGTTTATTTTGGTTTTAATGAATCTTTGGACTATTGGCAAGTTGTAGTGAAGAACTGAAGTAAATACACACATCAAACTAGCCTTGACCATGACAAAAATAACTTGAACAAAAACTCAGCCAGTATTGTATCTGTTGGTAGAATTGCACCATTCTTGAAAAAAAAAATGAATAGAACATTGCCATTGAATGGGAAAATTTGGCAAAAAGACACAATCCTGCAATGTCCTGCTCCTACAGAGTTTTGCCTCACATGTGTTTGAGATGCTTTAAAAATAACTGACACTTTCAAAAAATGTTTTAAAAATTTATAATTCCAAAAAAATTATCAAGTGACATATGCAAGCATGCAATGATGCTGCAGCACATTGATTGATACAATGTAGCTGGCAGAGTTATAAACGAATGAAAACTGGATTGTCCACTCATTTTTGTCAAAAACTGGAGAATTTTGCTAATGACATCTATCTTCTCATTTGGTCACCATTTTAAAATGTTCGTTTTGAATCTTGGTTCTTTTTCTGCAGTGTTCAAACTCCCTCAGAATTAAAGCAACCACTTTCCGTTTTCAAACAATGACCTCAGAAAAGATGGTTTTAAGCAGTTATAAGTAAAGAGCCTGGTTTAACCAAATATTGAGGATCTTTGTTTAACATTCAGCAGGATTTCTTTAGGGACCAACATGCCACTTTTCAAGATTGAATTTATGTGCATCGCAATGCCTTGTTCAAGGACAGCTTAGGGAGACCCATTCACTAAGTTCACATTTAATGAAGAAAGAAATAGAGAGCATTCATTGGACAAGACATGTATATACATGTACCAACAGAAAATTTGCAATTTATTTGAAACAGCAGAAACAGAGCTCTAATTTTTAATCTGCCCCCTCCCATCCATTATAAAAATGCAGTGTGTGTCTAGAATAGCTGCGTATGCAATAACAATTAATTTTGATACTACAACACGAGTGTTATCATTTTTCGTTAATATCCTCCCCATCTTTTTTATCCTGGTAAAGATAATTATGAATGCAATATCGTCCAAAGTTCAAATTATTATTTGGTCGTGATATTTGTCAAAAAGCATCAACACATACATTTCTGATCATTTGCGTCCATATAATTTCAAAACAATAAGAAACAGTGTGCATCCTTAATTTGATTATTGCGATTTTATCTGGTGCGTTGCCCATGACAACATACATTTTTCCTCATTTAGATTCCTTAGTGAAAGCATGTATATTACCAAATGCTTTTATTTTTAGTGATACTTTTACAGGCAATGTTTATACATCAATCGTGTAACATTTTATGCAACACTGGAATCAACACTATTAGTTATGATTATCCAATTTGTTCATGCAATACAAAAAACTATTTGTGGATTAGGTTCGTATCACAGGAGGCGTAAGATAACACCCAAACCATTAATATTTTTCGTATTACATGAGAGGGGGTAACAAGTTTGTCACTCAACAAACATCAATATTTTCAGCAAAAGCTTGAAAATGGTGGGGAAAATGCTAGGAAACTAGTTCTTTGTACTTACATGTACGGGCACATTTCAGATCAACTGTAATGCATGTAGGGATAGCGCTTAGTGCTTAGAGAATCCTCTTAATAATTATTCTACCTCTCCCATTTTGTAAGGAGTGTCAAGGTATTAAAAATTGATAATACTGTAATTGTGAAGTCTTGAGTAACCGTTTGATGTGATCCTCTGCATTTATTGTCCCCGCCGAGCAAGTTCGAAAAAGGGGACTATAAAATGAGGGCTCCATCTTAGGCCAAAATACATAGGCTTCAAAACCACAGTTTCGTGCAACAACGCTAGGGGCAACCTGGGATTGTGTTATATTTGTCAGGATAGGTCCACCGATGAATAATATCAATGTCCCCACGCATGCGGGTTGCACATTAATTTATAACGTGCTGTTGATGAAAACATGCGTTACAC
>JXSR01S073228.1:86279-100235 GCA_000969725.1 Ophiothrix spiculata
AAAGAAAACAAGGCAGCGATGGACCTGGTTGCCAAGTTGAATAACAATGGCTTGGATTTTTCTCCTGATTCTGACGCAGAAAGCGACGATTCGTTATTGGAGGAATGCTCCCGAATATGCATGTGTGAGAAGTGCATGGAAAAGATACTACCTAAAGGCAGGGTAAGATGGGGTATGGTTGTAGCTTTTGGTTGTCATGTATCTTGGACACTTGGTTGTCAAGGGTCATATCTGGGCGTTTGGGACAATGGTTTTCAGGGGCCATACACACATGCAAGACATCTTGCTAGTGGTTGTCAGAGGTCACATGTCCAAGATCTCTGTTACTACTTTTGTCTGGGGTATCTGGACAAACTCCTGCCCAAGACATGTGGGACTATTCTGGTTGGCAGGGGTTATAGGCCTGTAAACATGTGCATGACTGGATGTTAGGGACCTCATGTCTAGATTCTTAGGGACTACGGTTTTCATGGACCACATGTCCAAGACATCTTGGACTACTGGTCATATCACATCTTGGACATCTGATTTTCAGGGGTCATTGACTCTTTTTGCATGGTCTGTGATTTGAGCCTCAGTTTGAAGAGTGAATTTGCTGTGTTAATGCGCCTGTGCTGCTCGCGTGAATTTATGGGCGTGCAATTGAAGCTGCATGTAGCTGTGTACTCACTGGCTCGTATGTGCCAAATAATGTATGTATTTGACCTCGAGATTGAGGCTTTCTCCGCAAATGGCGGATCTGTGGAAAGCGCAAGTATATCCATAGAATGTCTTTGATAAGGCTTGTAGACTGAATTTTGTGTGTGGAGCCATAACTTTTGAGCTTGACCTTTTGAACCTTTAATCAAACTTTGTAAATTCTCTATCTGACCTAAAATGGAAGTAGATTATTATTATAGTATTATTAATATTTTGGTTGATTAGCTGTCTGCTTTCCCATTTATATATTCAGGCCTGCTATTGAGGCTATTTTTCTGATTTTGTTTACTTATGTTATTGATTCCAAACATGAAAATTTGCTAACGAAAGAATTGTGAAAGTTTTTCACCAACAAACTTTCACCAACCGCTATAGATAGAATCATTTTTGTGATTATGCAAGAATTTGGTTAATGCATACATATAGGCCTATTCCTAAATTTACAGGATTGCTCTAAGCACTTAAGTTTTCTTCCCATTCTGTCACTCAGACTTGATCTGGAGACCACAATTAACACATGGTCTAGTGGATTGATAGCAGGCTTTCAATCAAATGTCTTAAAATATGTGCCTTCAACATTAAGCTTATTCAAACCTTTTAGTCAAAACGTCTATCAAAATGTCTAACACCAAGATTCACAGACATTTTCCTTGGCACTTATGTTCTTGTAGTTGCTAAGCAATAGAAGTAACCATGCAAACCAAAGACCTTTAAGTGTTAAGGGTCTTTGGTTGTAAATGCAAAATGCTCAGGGCCTTACGAATGACATCACTGGTGACGTTGAGATAACTTGTTTGAAGTCATCAAACGCAGCAGGTTGCGCAACTTTGGATAAATTTAGACTCTTTGAGATGTTGGCACAACTGGTATTGTAATGTAAGAATGTAAAAAAAACACTTAAAAAATCTGGAGTTAGGCCTATAAATAGTTGGTAACTTTTGCCCCTCAATTTCAAAAAGCAGGGTCAATAGGTTGCAGGTAGGAACTTTGTTCTATTTAGTTTTATGAGTTTTACATTGACTACTGAACATGAACAAATAATAATAATTATTTGACTGAACTTCATTCTTGAAATTTACATGTATGTTGACGTCTGAAACCTAAAATAGCATCATAACCTGGCCCTTGATTTTATGTACATTTTAATGTTGTTTTAAAGAGCAATGCCACTTTTTCTGACTATGCAGGAGAGTCAACATCAAATTGCTAATGGTGTCATGTTTGGAAAGAAAGTGAAAGCACTTTACAATTGGCAAAAAAGTATAATAAATGTCATGTGTGGACTTGGGTCATAAATCAAAAGTAGACCTAGGTCAGGTGATGAAGAGATACATATTCTGCCCATGAAGAGATCTGTCAAGGTTACTTTAGAAGTACGGACTATAGTCTCTGCCGTAATACCACAAGACCTCCTCATCTAGATTCTGACTCAATTCCTGACCCAAATGGTCACAATAAGGGCCCCCTGTAATCTTGTACATATGTCCCACCAACAGGAACAATCAACATCAGCAACAAACAATGCACAAAGAAACAGAACAACTAGTTATTGGAAAACTCATTTCACATTATTGGGGTGCAAATGTAAAGGCTTGATCTGTAGCTATTGTCAGAAATCTGTAATTGAGTTTACTCTCATTCAAGCGGGTATTGTCCCTAGCAGATCTGAGTCCCACTCTGCCAGGGTTATACAAAGTGAGCAGAGACTGAATATTTTCGGACCAAGACTTGCTTAACACTTATAAACATACAACAAACCTTTGTATGCCACTCTCTTCTATTAGGCCAAAGAAAATAATAACTTTTTTTCTTACATCGAGAGAAAAAAAAGTTAAGAAAACGGCCGCTTTGCGGCCGTGAAAAAAAAAATAGTGGCCTAAAAATGCTATGAAAAAAAATTAGGGGGTATTTCCGCATCCGCTTAGCCCTTTTTTACTAAAAAAGAAACGCATAGCGCTTAGGGTTTTGACCTTAAGTAAGCTGAGACAGAGTTCTTTTTTTTTAGCCTTAGGCAGCAAGTGAAGTTGCTCAGGTAAGAGATGCATGATCTTTTTTGCAAGTCTGAAAAACAGTCTTTTTTGCAGCCTAATCTTGTACTTGTAGTGTTTGGCAGCGGTTGAATTCATTGGTATACACACCAATAAGCAGTATGTTGTCATAATTAAATCTGGCCTGAATAAGTGAGCAAGCAACATTGTTGCAGTTTCAGTGTCTCCTTTGAGTGTTAAATCTTGACCATATTTGCCCAAGAATTTTGGAATCTTACTTAAGGGTTGCTGGTTCTTTGTAAAAACCGTTTCCTTGAGGTCTACACTATTTTTTATATCACTTATGAACTGAATGTTTTGGTAACCCACTTGTATGAATTGTTCCATCTTACAGGACAATTTCTAGAAATCACTAGCTCTCACTTAACTTTATATAATGTTCGTGATATTTTGAAACATTTTACCAAGTTTCTATAATTATATCCACATTGCAAGCACCAATTTGTCTGGGTTACCAAAACTAAAATACAAAACCAAATATGTGTGCTTGATGGTTGAAGGGCAAGGTTTGGTTTACCTATACCAATCATAGAAGAATGCTATATTGCGTCAAACATGAAGGACAAGCAACCAGTAAAATGGCCTTGTATAATGGGAAATAATTGCAGTAATTCAGGAAATAAGTGTGGTAGACCAAAGACTAGTTAGACCAACACTGCCAGGGAATGTCTAGTGGTTTTATCATAGCAAGTTTTATGGAAAAAGTATTGGGCATAGGAAGACTGTTGAAGTGATTTAGTCAGGGTATCTGAGTGTTACCTAAACCTTGAAGGGAATCACTCATATCCTGGCTATATCTGTCAGGGTGTCATTCCATAGTGGAAGCTAGCTCTGGTAGCTGGCATGTTAGGCATCATGGAGGAAAATAACTCCTTGTTTGTGGATTCATGCTGCTTCAGAATGGCTGATTTGGAGCTTGATTCTGGTGTGCAGAATGATGAATGTGTTATTGATGATTTGATCAGATGTTGTATGTGTGAGGAGTGCTTACAAGATGTACAAGAGGTAATTGAAAATGGGCACTAGAATAATAAAGGTATTACAGATGTATGCACATACACCTCGAATCGCGAAGGGGTTGGTTGTTGATCGTTTTATAAAAGGCATTAGAAATATTGTTGACTTGCCCTTTCCAACCGACCCAACATTTGCAAAATTTAGGGCCGTTTTTTATGAACTTTTGCCTATCGCAACAGTGAGTTTGGTGAAAACTTCATGATATTTTTAGGTTGAGTTTACAACAATATTTACTAAATGTTACTTATTTACATGTAACAAACATATATCTTAAATAAATAAAACATACATCATTTTTCCTGGCTTATTTTCAAAAAAAAATATCTCAATAAAAAAAGTGTAGCATGGTAGACAGAAAGACGACTTGACATCAGCGTCTGCAATGAGATATGCTATGGCTTCATTTTGCAACCTTTTTAATGCATCTATACTTGAAATTATATTTTTTTAATTTAATATCAAATTCATCAAATTATATTTAGATATTAATTGTTCATATTCACTTTCGCTTAATTGTAATAAAAACAGAACCCAACTAAAACAATGTTACTAAGCAACTACAACTTGATATAACACATGGACATATACTATGAAGTTTTAGCACTGCATAGTCAATCAAATTTGCAGGGTTTGTTCATAGGCCTAGATTTTTTGTCCTTTATACTTTATTAATTTTCTTCCAAAAACATATTATGTTGACCCATGTCATGTGATTTGGTATTCCTGAGGTCAGAGTTCTGGATTTAAATATGTCCTGTCAGTGGTTATCCAAGACATTCTGATGTATAAGATATTCTGATGTCCTACAAGACATTCTGATGTACACCATGTTTAACGGTTTTATCATAACACCAAGTTCACTGAGCAGAATTTTTAGATGTATTTTATATTCCACACAAATCAAGGGGCAAATAGGATTTTCACAAGTCACATGTGTGTCCTATTTTTTGGCTGTTTGGAGGTATCTATGCATAGTTTGGTCATGAATGACGTAGTAAATGCATACAGTCTAGAGCTACAGCATTGCAGGGGGTGGGCAGCCAAACCTTATTGATCAATGTAATCATTTTCCATGTCAAAGGAGCCTTTTAAAGTATTGATAAAAACGAATTTATGAATGATTCAATCGATTCCAAATGAGATCATAATGTTGTGATGTAAAATCAACAATAACAATCAATGTTCGGCACTCATGGTGAAACATTCACCTTTTGATAGGCCTTTTAAGGGTGCCTAGGATTTGTCGTGATCCGCCAAAAGTTCCTACGAAATAAAAAAGTGTTTGATGTTCAGATTTGAAGAGGAGAGGCGGTATGTTTTACTTATAGGAAAGAAAAAATGCTTGATGGACATGTAAATTTAAGTTTTACACTGATTGAGATAACTTTATTTCAGAGAATTGTGCAGTCTCAAAATGAACATTATAAAACATCTTTTTTTCTGGTGATGTACTTTATGGTAGGATAATTCTCTTCATTGACATGATCCATTACGGCTTAATTAGCATGTACATCATTATAATGCAGGTTCATTCATTGCTTTTGTCTTTTTCTAAATGAAATGAATCAATTAACTATGATAATCAACTGTGTATTGGTAGACATTAACGGAAAGTAGGGAGTCATTCAATCATACATGTTACAACTGTGATCAAACATAACTGATCTTGTGTCTTTGGCTAGGTCTATTTAACTTGTAGGTCCTATTTTCTGATGTGTTTAGGATACGATTACAATGTCCTTAACAATGGCTTACACATTTGGCTTGCTTCAATCTTGTGTTCAAGAGGATGGAATGACTCTCACTTACAACCTGATTATAATATTTGTAATCCTTCCAGGTTCTGATATTCAGTGCTATCTGTTATTTTTGTAAATTAGGCCAAGAAAATATGTTTCATTGCCCTTAATGCCTTTTCCAGACCGAACAGTCAGTTGCATTTTTTTCTTTTCTGTTCTATTTCATTCTTTTCTTTTTTACATTTGCAATATAGCAAACCCTACTATAAACCTTGCTTTAAAAGATACATGTGTTAATTAAAGGTGCAATTCATGATTTTGATGTGGCCTTTTTTCTAGCTAAATAAAAAGAAGAGTACAACATAAATATATACTGAAAATTTCACTTGAATACGACTGTTAGTTTCAAAGTTTTCAGCATTTTGAAAATTCCCATAGACTACTGTGTTGTAATTATTGTCGGGGCCCCTACAATAATTAGAAAATGACACATTTTCTCTTTTTTCTCAAAAACGCAAGCTCATATGAAAGAATGGTTTGGGGATCGTAACATATACCACTTGAGGATTCTTATAAGCTAAAAAACTCCAATTTGATAGAGGTGACCTTCAGGGTGAAAAGTGGATCATGAATTGCCCCTTTAAGGTTTAAAATATTATAGGTCTTTAGTTTTGTTTAAAATTTGAAAATGAATCTGCAAACTTTATAGTCCAGTTCATTCGTTCAACAAACCTTTAGATACCACATTTCAACAGACAAAAATTGTGGAATAGAATTTTTAAAAACAGGGCCAGTAAATAGAAAACAAATTTCTGATAGTAAGTTAGGGTCGGTCAGTTTTAAACAATCAGATAATTGTTTATTTTTAGCATGGGACAAACAACCAACCAACAGAATGACCTGTATTGATAAAGGAACGTGTCATTTTTCCTAAATTAAAGGTGACAATGGCATTTAGTTATCTTGTTATATGTACATCCATTTAGTAAATTTTATTGGAACTTAATGAAAGATTGTAACATTGAGATTTATTTGTCAACTAATATAGTGAAAAATCTTCAAGTTTAATACAGGTCTGCTCAACTGATATTACATGAAACATTTGTAACCAATTTTGTTTGACATTTGCCTTTGAACTGGGATCTTATGGGTCTTGGAAAACATAGAAAATCATGGAATTTTAATGTTTCATTTGTCAGGCTTCGAAAGTCATGGGAAATGGACAAATCACAAAAATAGTTACATTTACGAGTCATGGAATTTTATTTTTCTATCAAAATTGTTGTACCTGTGTGGGCATGAATTAAATGAAATACAAAATGTTTGGGATGCTCTTTTGATCTATATTAGTTTTGAAAGTTGGATGTTGAAAATGCAATTTCTTTTGTCTGAAAACATGCAAAAACTCTAGGCCATCTTCTTTTGTCATGAAAAGTCATGAATTTGAGGGTGAGAGGGCCATGGAATGTCATGGAATTTTTTAATGTCAAAAAAGAATCTTCCTAAAGTTGCGATAATTGCAGAGCATGAGGCCTGCACAATATTGTGAGAAGAAGAACCCTGTAGAAGCTCTTCCAACTGAACTTAACGTGGGAACTTACATGTGTATAAATAGGTCTGTAGAAATTTCAACTCAGGTAAACTTTGTATTCACCTATACCCTCACTTTATCAGCTATTATCTTTGTGAACTCAAAAGATTTATGAAATTAATACCTTATTTTATCAACTATAATTAACTTAAAATCCAGTCCAGGATTGTTCTTTGTTTAACAGATCCCAGGGTTCAACAACTTTACCACTTGGTTGTTTTTACACTTTGTGTGTTTATGCTGGTATTAAATGACGTCAAAGTTTCCATGGTAGCTAGATTTGTTATGTACCCAAATACACTGTAATTGACCCTGTACTTTACCCTGTACTTTACCCCGTGGTAGACTGGACCAAAACGTGACTTTTGGGTCTTCTTTTATTTTCCCTGCAGTCTTGTGCCCTGGAAATGTTGTTATGTTGTTAAAAGCTGATTCATATAAAGCTGTTCTATCAAAATTTTTCCCATATACTGGAAAATTCTATAAAACTTAAAGAGTTTTAAAAGATTACATTAGCAAAATATGCCTTTGTCTATAGATGTATTTTCACCTGTAGCCTATTGCTGCATTTATGGCTTGTTTTAGATGGACGTTCACATATAAGATGATACCAGTTGACAGAAAGTGTTTTTTACATTTAGTTATCAATGCTTTATATTTTTCTTAATTTATTTAGCATGTTTTTGAAATTGTAAACTAATATGATGCTACAAAGAACAGGAAATTTACGATGATCGTAATAGGAAGAACATATTGTTTTTACAAATGGTTTATTCATATCATAAATTTCTAGGTTAAATATTTTGAAATTCTGAATGACGCACATAATTGTTTTTCTTTTTCTGTTAAATCATAGGCCTATTTACATGACAGTGGAAATTGCAAAATTAAAAAAAATGTTGTGATGGTCAATTTCTGATGTCACTCTGTAATGACACTGAAATATTTTGATTGTTTCCAAGTATCTCTTCTTAAATATGTTACCGTCCATCTCAAACAATCCGTAAATGCAACAAACTTCATTTGTACTACAGGTGGAAATAAGTGTTAAGGTCATATTTTGTCGAAATTAATTTTTGACAGATTCACAATCCTTGTGCTTCAAACACCAGCAAAGTTTTATTTCAAGAAAATGATCAAAAATATGAAATAAATCTGTATATTTTGAGGACACTCAACAGAAAATATAGGGCTTACTGATCTTTGAACGTGTTTTATTTAAGTTATACAATTTAACCCCTAACAACCTTTGACGGACTATAACTTGACTTTTGGAAATTGTGTGAAGTTCATTGAGGTATGTGTCATATTAATCCATACAATATGGTCTTTGCAAATATTTAAAAAGGAGAAAATGGCAAGATGCTGCATTAACGGCTCATTTAGGATGGACGGTCTCCTATATGCTGTGCACGTGCACAGGAATCTGATATTTCTGGTGTGCAGACAATTACGACAAGGCGTGCAGTTGCCATGTCATTAAGTTTCACTTCTCTCATATATACAATTCTTTTTACGTCATACATTGTAATTGGGGCAAACCAATGCCAGGTCTTTGTAATTTCAATCACAGTTTTAGTTTCTAGATCAACAATCAAGTTGTAGGCCAAATTTTTTGTAGGCCTAAAATGTTAAGTGATGGGTTCTTTTGATTTAATGAACTCTATCAAAGAACAAAAAAAATATGAATGGAGAGCAAGTATAGTCTCATATGTTTTTATATATTTTTTTGTTCTTTATGGAAATTAATTTATGATAGCTATGGTGCATTGACCATCATCGTATTAGTGTCCGCAGTGAAATCTGTTATTTTATTGTTATATCCAGATAATTCGACTTGAAAACGCAATTGAAAGTTGAGCTTTCCTCAACTCGGGTTTGCTGTGCCGCATTCGATGTTGCGTTTTGAGATAGATTGATTGGAGCTCCTCAAATCTTTTACTGCACATGCTCTGTGCGTCGTGCGGTTTGCGTTGAGTCTGAATTCAGCTTAACACCTTGTAGATCTCTGCTCAATCCCGCACCAAATCCGAAACCCTGTAAATGTTCCCTGCCACCAGGGATGTCTGTACTGCATTGATCCCTGCACCATCATGATGAGTACACAGGCTTCCAGGGGCTGGAGAAACAATTGATGGGTGCATCATGTACTAAGATATACTATTTGAATCAAAGTAGATTGAAAAAAAAATGCAAGGAAACGAAAAAATAATCTCTCTTGAGAGCTAATTTTGAAGTGAAACTTGGTATATCAGCATTATGATTTGAAGTCGCAGGAGGTACGCATACCTTGCAGTCTTTAGCATACCATACATGATTTGGGGACATTTTTACTGATCAGTTTTAATTACCATCAATATTTTTAACAAGCATGCATACAGGAGTACAACTAGGGTATATAGCGAGTCTGGGTTTCTTCATCAGATCAGCAGGGTTCTATGATGTAGCCGCTCTTTGCAATAACTGGCAATTGCGATTTGGGATTGATGCTAATTGATGAAAAAAGTGCTGTATAATCAGCAGTAAGGCCTATAATTTTAAGGAACTTTAAACATTCTGTGAGAGGGAAGGGTAACAATAATCTAATCAAATTAGTAAAAATGAGGCTTTAAAATATTATCAATTGCATTAATGGTATATAATATTTATTTTTTTCAATTTTGTCTCTGCCTCTGGCGAAAGGAGAATGATCTTTTGCCTTAGCAGATATGATGCTTTTGCTGCTACTGTCTTGCTCTTTGCTCTTAGACATCTGGAGTGACTAAGAACCGAGCCCAAAACAACTACTTTAGTCTTCAGGGCTACTGTCTTGCCCTTTGGTCTTGATATTTTGAGTGGCTAAGAACTAAACAAACAAAAACAAAAAGCTAAGCCTATCAATTTTTGAGCTCTCCTACCAAGTTTCGCGTTTTTGCGCGTCTGCGCGTCCACGACCCCATACTTTGCGCTCTGGACGCGTAAAGTTGTAAGAAGCACTTACGTATCGGGTCCAACAAAAATAATACTGGACCCCTTAAAATTTACCAAGTTTTATTTTACGGGATCGTAATTTGGTTCCCATGTCTTTCGTTTTGAAGTTGTAAAATGAAACTTGCAAGCCAGCGAATTTAATGTCATTTCTTGTTTTTTGTCTCTGAGTTATGTACATTGTGCAATCACATCTATTGTTGTATTATAATTGTCACAATACGATAGCAGTGAGTGTCCTGGGAGTGGAATTTAGAAACAAATTACTACAAGTGCAAAAAGGTCGCGACAAAAAGAATAATCTTTCATTAAAATCAATGGTACATGTTCAGTTAGTAATGCATGTAGCACATGTACAGAACCTGATTCTGTTTACAAGATTGTGCTTTATGCACGTTCACAGGTGATTCTGGAGATGAATTTTTCTCCAAAATCACACAATTTATGAATAAATCAAATTAGAAACAGTAACTGCCGATACTTCTTGACATTCTTGGACAACATAGTGAGTGATATGATCAATTTAGATGCATAACATCGTCAACTTCTGCAGACTTTTTTGTCAGCCAAATTCAACAACCATGTCCCCAATGGTTTTACATACAGTCAGCTACCATGTTGCAAAATGGTGGCATCAACATTTCTTAACCTCTAGATTCTGATATATTTATCGGAAAGGTGTATCAATAATTATAGCCCTCTGATGGAAAGTGTTTTGTTTTGTTTTTCTGATGATGGGGGAGGGGAGGGGGAGTTGTGCTGTTGGTGGATAAATCAATTGCCCCAAAACAATAATAAAGAAGTAGACTTGAGGACCATTGAAACGAATCTTACCTTTAATGATGAAACCATATCAAAATTATTTTGTCATGTTTAATTTTTAAACTTTAATTTATTACAATTCATAAGAAAATTTGTCAAATTCTCATAGCACTCCTAAAGTTGCGAGAAGGCAGATTGCGAGAAGCTATTCTCATACTCGAGAACGAATTTCTAGGCCTGGACCTGGACCCCTTAAAATTTTCTCTGGACCCCATAAATTGGCATTTGGCAGTGCCCAAAGGGTCCATGATATATCCATGTGGACCCCATGTATTATCAAGCCAGCGCCATCCCTGTCTCCTACAATTAGACATGTGCTTTTCCCAAAAGTGAGTGACTTTGCTTATTTGTCATGTCATTGTAAGAGGCATGTTATTGACCTTTCCCCGACAATTTCATTCTGCCTTTGTGATGGACAATCGTCCTTTGTACCCAGAGGAAATGACTTTACAATGGACAGTTGTTTCGCAGCATGTTTGTATCATTTTTAATCGATATGCACCCCGTGTTGCTTTAATTTGACTTGTAACAGCTGAGATCTATTAGTAGTGAACTTCAATAGATATTGTTTGAGCTGGAGGTATTAGAGGAAATGTTGTATCAAAATTGGCTTAAATTGCAATATAAAAATCCATACCAAAAAGGTGAAGAAAAAAACACATCAATATTTGAATATTCCATATGCCACTGACCCTTGTTTTGAAGCTTTGAATATTAAAAACAATGTGCATTTCTGAACATTGATAGGAGGATTTTTGGTGTTTTGTGTCAGGAAATCCCTCTCTTTGCTGTGTAAATTTGATACCCTTTTTCTAATTTTGATTGACATTACATTCGCTATTCATGTTAAAAGCGTATCACCCGTCTGTGGACACACATGATACACAGGTCACAATACAAGTGGCCCTTCCCCTGGTATCGTCTGTTTGTTTGATGGACACCAAATTATTTCAAGAGCCTTTTTTTTTGCTGAGTACTTCTGTCAGAGGAGTTAGGGCTGGCAGCAAAGACTGGCTGAATTCCTCACAACTGGACCTTGAGACAAATCAGTTTTGTGCCATGAAGAAATTGCAATACGCTTTGCAATATTTATTAATAGAAAAAATACTTCCACTTGACCTGAGATTTGCAGCAGAATTTCAAGATTGAGTTAGCGTATCTATTTGCAGATTGATTTTTCTTAGAAGAGCGCATATGATTTTTATTTTGTTAGATAAACCAGCAGATGTCGTAGTAGTAAAATCAAAGTAGAGTTCTCAAACACAAAATCTATATGCTTGGTCAAAAATGTCTTGTAAAATATTGCAATGGACAGTCCTTTTTTGTTTCACATGAACTATTAATTTCCTTGCCCTTTATGAATCTGAAATCAAATTTTATTGATGGAATTCATTCATTTGGGTAGGTGGAATCATCTTTGAAATAAATGATTGTGTGATGCATTTCAGTCAAAATTCTTGACTTCAAAATATGCAGTGTAGTCATATGAAAGTAGCACTTTATAAGAGAGAAAACTATTTTTATGGTGTTATAGGAACAGCAAGTCCATACAAACCTACCACTGTACTGTAAGGATTTTCTCAATAATAAAGATAGGTTGAAATTGGAGACAAATCTTTCCGTCTCGGTATTTATGGTTACCGGTAACCATCTCGGTATTTATGGTAACTGGTAACCATAAATTCCTATCGGTTGCTGAGTGACTCTGCTGTGGTGAAAAATATGTGTCAAATTCAAGCTGATGTACATTTAATTTCAGCTCTTTTTGAGGGAAAATCTCAAAATAAAATGAGCAATATATCATTGACCAAGACTAATATTTAAAACAAATTATAACAAAGGAGTACATTAAAAGGTGGGAAACGGACACAAATATGATACTGTGAGTAAAGTAGGGTTGAATAGAATTAAAGAGAACCATGTTGAGGTATGATTTATGTGTCTATTTCATTTAGTAAATATTTTCCCAACAAATTATTGATTCTGTAGGGTTTTGTTTCAATTTTTTGAAATCCCTTTAATTAATAAGTGTGAATTTTCCCAGACATAGGTAAGAGGCATAAGATTTGCAAAAGACTATTAAGAATTTTCCCAGGTACGGCTTTTAGAGAGTATGCCAGGTTTGTTTTTGAATTGAGGGGTATCAAATTGCACTCGAAATTTCTCCAGGTAGTGGGACAAATGACAAAAACAAGTCCTTTCTTTCGCAATGCATAAAGGCCTATTTCCCAAAGTCTTTGGTTTCTCAATTCTAACAGGTTTTAGATGTTGCATTTCATCAATTTTCAAGATTTTTTGTACCAGGTATGCCAAGATTGTTACCAAATTGAGCTCGAGACATTTTTTGATGATTTTAATAAATAACTGTTGTAATAAAGTAATTTGTAGTCATTAAATTTTAAATCAAAGTTGTAACATACCGCAATCAAAATTTATAACAACAAAAATCAGTGTTGTGCATAATTTGTTTATACCTTTTGCCTGCTGAGAAAATGGATGACGTAAATGCGGCGAACCAGGTGACAATTGTATTGAAGAATTTGTTGTTTAATTTTCTCTCCTATTAAAGAAATCAATGCTCATATACGGTGCTAGAAATTGGTATGTGTTTTATCTGTGGCGAAATCTTATATACCAATATAAATAAATGGATGAAAATGAGTAATTTGGGAGTGGCCATCTTTTTCTTTCCATTTCCTTGCTATTTGTTTTCATTTCATTTTTTTCTCGTTAGAATTTAAAAGCTACTTACACCACCATGCTGATAAAAGCCATACATCTTTATGAGGTTGGAATATAGAGCTCTAGACTAATGTTTTATAAGGACTTGCTTTGTGTGTATCTTCATGGAGTAGACATTGAAAAAAGTGAGAATAACACGAATGAATGGCAAAATTGCTCAATGTGAATTGAAAAAAACACCAAACAAATACCAATAACTGCTAAAAAAATACACCCCTTCAAAAAAACCCAACAAGAAATAAGGAAAAACAAAACAAAACATTTTTATTTGCTAATTCAAAAAAATTAGGTCAAATATGTTTTTGGTGATTTTCTAAATACCAGTTTTAGA
>JXSR01S073229.1:8287-19581 GCA_000969725.1 Ophiothrix spiculata
TGTCCACCCCAAAACAGCAGTAAATGCCAGCTCTTGACATTTTCACTTTTTTAATTATTTGTAAAGACCATGCTTTAAGGATTAAAATGAAACCTAAATGAACTCCACACGATTTCTAGAAGTCAAGTTATGGTCCGTCAAAGGTTGTCAAGAAGTAAAACGTATAACTGAGATAAACACGTTCAAAGATTATTAAGCCCTATATTTTATGTAGATCGTCTTAAGAATATGCCAATTTATTTCACATTTCCTATGATTTTCCTGAAATGAAACTTTGCTGGTATTTTGTAATAAGCACAAGGATTGTGAATCTGTCAAAAAATCAATTTCGGCAAATTATGACTTTGACATGTATTTTCACCTGTAGCGCAAAAAGAAGTTTCTGGCACTTACTGCTCATACGGGCTGGAAGGTCACATATTTACAAATATTTCATAAAAGTGGTAGAAAATTCTATCGTCAGGATTTCTTTTTATGTAATATTTTATTTGATAAGGTTTGTGACATTTTAGTGTAACCTTTTGGCGACATATTTGAATTAAAACAAATGCTTAGTCATGCACGGAGAGAAGAACAATTTCCGATTAGAAAATCACTTTTCACGTACCAAGTAACAAACGTCTGACTGAAAAACATGGTTATGTGGACAAATAAAAATGCTGATATTTTGCTTGAAATCAAAAAAGTTTAATTTTCACGATCACTGGAATGAGCCAGAAAGAGTTCTCGGTAGATGCTCTTTTAAAATTTCACAGCTCTCCGCACTTTCAAGAGGAGTTAAAGAGCTGGGCTCTTCCACTGATTTGTTTTATTCGTTGACAACTCACCCGATGCTCGCGTGAGTCCCGATCAAGCTCCGCCCGGAGAATGAAAAAGCATTTGATTGTTTGCGCATTAATGCATGAAATGTATGAAAATGTCAAGATGAAATGGAGTAGCTTGCATGCACACACTGCGTTTTGCCCTGTTCTAAGAAGGAAAGCATAAAGATAATGCCAATAGTTTGGTAACAAGGATATTCGGGTTTGTGCAGTGAGTTAATTAGTAATAATTAAAAGGAAGTTTATAAAACTTAATTAAAAAGTTTATAAATAAACCTAGGATTTCTACTAAATAATCTGATCGCATCCACTTTCCCCTTTGTCATGAAAGGGGTTAGCTTGCATGTAATCTAAAACGCACACACTGCGTTTAGCTTTGTTGACGGAAGAAAAGAAAGTCATCAAGATAATGTCGATAGTTTGGTGACAAGGATACTCGGGTTTGTGCAGTGACTTAATTTGTAATAATTAATAGGAAGCTGTGTTCATATGATAGAATAACCCTAGGATCTCTATTGAATAATCTGATCGCATCCCCTCTGTCATGAAAGGAAGTTAGCTTGCATATAATCTGAAACGCACACACTGCGTTTTGCCCTGTTCTAAGAAGGAAAGCATAAAGATAATGTCAATAGTTTGGTAACAAGGATATTCGGGTTTGTGCAGTGACTTAATCTGTAATAATTAATAGGAAGCTGTGTTCATATGATAGAATAAACCTAGGATCTCTATTGAATAATCTGATTGCATCCCCTCTCACTGTTGTTTGAACCCAATAGAAATAGGGACATTTTATTTCTAAGTGTCAAAATAGATGGCGCTATTCATAAAAACTCATTTTTGGATGTGGAAGAGATATGCTGGTATGTACTACCGAAATTAGATATGCAAATGAAGCATATGACCTCAAGATAATTGAAATTATCAGTTTTAACCAAAATCTTCACAGATCAAACGACATAATCGATAATCAAATATAATCAATAATTTGAAATATGTATAGCGCCCTCTTTTTTGCACAATTCTAAATTTACAAAAAATACCAGTAAATGAGCTCAAAATTAACCAAATTTCATCCAAAATGATATAAAATTTTAAGAATGGGTTCAAAACTTTAGTATGCAACACATTCCAGCTATTTATACTTCTTTTTCAACGTTCTGTGAAGAAAAAAAATGAATTTTGGGTTAAAAATTAATAAATGTCCACTTCAAACAACAGTGCTCTGTCATGAAAGGGAGTAAGCTTGCATATATTCTGAAACGCACACACTGCGTTTTGCCCTGTTCTAAGAAGGAAAGCGTAAAGATTAAGATAATGTCAATAGTTTGGTAACAAGGATATTCGGGTTTGTGCAGTGACTTAATTTGTAATAATTAATAGGAAGCTGTGTTCATATGATAGAATAACCCTAGGATCTCTACTGAATAATCTGATCGCATCCACTTTCCCCTTTGTCATGAAAGGGGTTAGCTTGCAAGTAATCTAAAACGCACACACTGCGTTTAGCTTTGTTGACGGAAGAAAAGAAAGTCATCAAGATAATGTCGATAGTTTGGTGACACCGATCTTCGGGTTTGTGCAGTGAGTTAATTTGGGAAAAGGTATACTTTAGGTCCCATCAAAAACTATACCCTAGCCCTAACCCTAAACCCTAACCCTAACCCCAAAACTAACCCTAACCCTAATCCTACACCCTAACCCTAACCCTAACCCTAACCCTAAATTAACCCTAACCCTAACACTAACCCTAAACCCTAACCTAACCCTAACCCTAAATTAACCCTAACCCTAACACTAACCCTAAACCCTAACCCTAATCCTACACCCTAACCCTAACCCTAACCCTAACCCTAAATTAACCCTAACCCTAACACTAACCCTAAACCCTAACCCTAAAATTATGCATGGGACCTAAAGTACACTTGGTCCTTAATTTGTAATAATTAATAGGAAACTGTGTTCATATGATAGAATAAACCTAGGATCTCTATTGAATAATCTGATTGCATCCCCTCTGTCATGAAAGGGAGTTAGCTTGCATATAATCTGAAACGCACACACTGCGTTTTGCTTTGTTGACAGAAGAAAAGAAGTCATCTAGATAATGTCGCTATTGAATAATCAGAACACATCCGATAGTTTGGTTTGTTTAGCTTTGTTGACGGAAGAAAAGAAAGTCATCAAGATAATGTCGATAGTTTGGTCACAACGATCTTCGGGTTTGTGCAGTGACAAGGATATTGGTAACAAGGATATTCGGGTTTGTGCAGTGAGTTAATTAGTAATAATTAATAGGAAGTTGGGTTCATATAATAAATAAACCTAGGATTTCTACTGAATAATCTGATCGCATCCACTTTCCCCTTTGTCATGAAAGGGGTTAGCTTGTATATAATCTGAAACGCACACACTGCGTTTTGCTTTGTTGACAGAAGAAAAGAAAGTCATCAAGATAATGTCGATAGTTTGGTCACAACGGGTTTGTGCAGTGAGTTAATTTGTAATAATTAATAGGAAGCTGTGTTCATATGATAGAATAAACCTAGGATCTCTATTGAATAATATGATTGCATCCCCTCTGTCATGAAAGGGAGTTAGCTTGTATATAATCTGAAACGCACACACTGCGTTTTGCTTTGTTGACAGAAGAAAAGAAGTCATCTAGATAATGTCGCTATTGAATAATCAGAACACATCCACTTTTCTATTTGTCATATTTGTTTTGCAGGATTTGTGTTTATTCAAGAAAACATTGCGATTGGAATGCTCCCCTTCTACTTCGATAAATATTTCCCGATTTGTGTGTCGACATTTTTGCTAGGTTGCAACGTTTCTGTCATGGTTTTACCTCCATTGATGCAACTATTTCTAGACAATTATGGTTGGCGTGGCGCCATGATTCTATTAAGTGCTATTTCATTTCACAGCGTGCTTTGCAGCGTTATTATAAATGGAAACACGAAAGAAAATATTATCATCAATAAACAAAAAGCATCAAAGGAGATAAAGACAAGGCTTTTGTCTGACAATGAGAGAACTGCTGATGAGAAGTTACCTAGTGACCGTTTTGGATTTAGTAACAAAATTCTAGATAGTATAGGTGGTTCCATTTTAACGAATACACATTTTGTGGTCTGTGTTTTAGTACCTGCATTTGCTTGGGGATATATTTTTGCTGGTTGGCTTATCTACACCGTCTCATATGCAGTGTCAAACGGTGCTACAATGAGGGAAGCTGCACTCGTTTCGACGTGTGGGGGTATTGGTTTAACTCTTACAAGACTGGTATTACCAATCATAAACCCATACAAACATTATAAACCCCTTATCTACATATCGTTACTGTCAGCCAGTGGCTCACTCGCCCTAGGAACAATCTGGGTGACTTTAATCGGGATGTATACTTCGTCATGCATATTTGGAGTGGCGACCAGTGTACTCAGTGCGTCTACGTGTATGGCAGCGCGGGGAAATACAAGCGATGACCAGTATGTACATGCGATGGCTTGGTTGCACCTAGCGTTTGGGTTTGCTTCAATTTTTGCAGGCGCAGTATCGGGTAAATGCCGTTTATATCGACCCTGCCTGTTGTGAAAGTAATTTTAGTGGCCGCTTCAAAACTCAACCGGCTCGGCGTTTGTTCGCCGATTCTGAGCGGTTTTGGCGTTTGGCTCTTGTTTATTCTGGTTGAACGGCCCAGAACCGACAGGCAACCGCTGGTTGAGTTTTGAATCGGCCCTTAACATGCTTAAAGCATTTATTGAAACAATGGCATATTTTGTAAGCATATAAAATGGTAAAACCATCTTTGAAGCCATGATGCAATTATATGCTATATTATAATTTTTGTTACAAACCTTTCGGTATAACTGTCGTTATAGGGCACTTGCAGGGGAGGTCATTGGGTCAAATTGTAAAAATAAAGGAGTGATAAAATTATACTGATCCCGGATGTTGTTATGTTTTGCTGCATGTTTGAAGTCTTCTGGAAGACAACTGGACCAAACGACTCTCATGAGTTCAGTTCAGTTCAGTTTTATTTGGCATATCAACATACACAATAATACATAAAACAATAAGAGTTACATATATATAAACATGTCCTAAAAATACATCACGATATAAAAATACAGAAATGCCCAGGATAGCCCATGGGTCTGGCCAATGTGGAAGAACAGAGGGATACTTAAATTTCCCTCTGAACATGGACCGAGTCTATCCGATATTTATAATGAAAGAGTTTGAATTTCATAGCAGTTGCTTGCTATGTTTATCATTTACAAGTGTAAAGTCGGCGTCACAATTCAGACGATGTAAATAAACATCCAAAGTACAGGGTCAATTGTTTACAAACGCGATTGGTACTCTGCAATTGGTGGTCACGTGACTGATTTTGTCCGAGGTATGGTAGAGACTTTAGTAACTAATTAACAAGTTGGTTCGCGAACGAATCATCTTGTTTGGTTACATATGATTTCAGCAGTTAAGGTGCCCAGTACCCTATTATTTACAAAAATTGGATATATTTACATAATCACATGTAGCACTTTAGTTTTGCATTGAAACCCCAACAAACCATACATTTTTGGAAAGCTTATGAGACGCCGTATACGAAAAACTGTAATTCAGACCTTTTGACCTTGAAATATGCTAATTAGGCCCCATTTTTAGTGAAAAAGTCAAAAATCATGATTTTCAATGTAGGATTTTCAAATTGCTAAAACTCCATTTAGATAAAAGCAATGACAGAGTTTCTAAATTTAGCAGATAATATAATTGCTTCCTAAGAACGCTATGATGGGTTTTTATCAATTTCCCCCGGGAAGTATAATAATCTGCGTTTTTGGTAAAAATCAGAAAAACACATGATTTTTGTTAATAACTTTACTTGTGGAAGGGAATATTGAAAAAACCACCATAGGTTTGTTCAACCTGTTGAGAGAAACATTTCTGCCAAATTTCATAGAAATCCAATGATTAGTTTTCCAGTTTTAGCGATTTTTTCCCAAAAATCCTTAATTTGAGAAAATGAGCGTTGAAGTCCAAAAACACATAATTTGCATATTATGCTAATTAGATTCGGGACAAAGATAATTTAAGTATTGATTTGAATAGAACTATAATTTTAATAAGTATCTACAACATTACCATGTTTCAGTTAAGTATATATTTCTATTTTTACAATTCCTCACCCAGTGATTAAAAAATTCGCAGGGTGAAAAACAATAAAATAGAAAGAAATTCCATTCTTATGTTTTGTATTGTTTTGCGATCAAGGTTTGTACAACATTTTGAAACAAAATCGACCATAACTTTACAACCAAATATCCGATTTGGATGGGGTAAAAAGTATTTTAAAGAGCATTAAATCATCATTTTATGCACATGGTAATCTCAAATTTGATATGCTAAAACCAAAATAGGGTACCTTAAAGATATCATCCAAGTACTTTCACTTTACCGACGCTGCACGAGTGCGTAGTAACTCCGCTCTGCGTTCTGTTGCGCTACTATTACTTGACTACAATGCAATATTACATTCTCTGCCAAATTGTACGTAAGCAAGGAACAACGCTTGATTGACTCAATAGCCACATTCTCAGTCAAATTACGATTTTGTTGCCGGAGTACGGTTTTCGGTTTTCACCAACAGATGACAGCGTTACAGAATCAGGTTGTTGGTCAGAGGCGAGATGATTTTGACAAAACGCGCGTAGTATCTATACGTTAAGATCTACACCTTATATGCAAAATACAACGGTCTTTCCTGTAAGCGCCGAAAATACTGCGAAATAGTAACGAGTGTTCCCGAATCAACGGACCTTCAGTGATAATTCTAAACGTATGTTTTCCTATATCACAAAATGCTGATTTTTTTAACTTGTGCTACCTACAGATTTTTCTTATTTTTGGCTGGTTAATTGTGAATGTCAAATCGAGAAAAAATATGGGTGGGGGTGGGGGTCACCGACTGATTTAAAAAGATAGCTGGAGATGAAATGACCTGGGGTAAAATCTAAAATCTAAAAAAAAAAGAAAAAAAAACCCTCACACAATTTGTATCATCGGAGGTGTCGAATTTCAGTTTCATAACACCGTACTAATCTTACGTCAGGTAACCTATCATTAATTTCTAACTTTTTTCTTCTTTTTCTGTAGGAATAATTTATGATGTAACAGGAAGTTTCCAGATATCGTATACTGTTCTTGCTGCTGTTCCACTGCTATCAATCGTGCCGTTGGGGTTACATGACCTTTGGTCCAGAATCACAGAAACCAAGAACTTATGACATCATCGTCAATTGGATGTTGCGATCAGGGGAGGACTGGGTTCTCAAACCGGCCGTGGCAAAAAATATTAAAGCGGCCCTTTCAACCATGGCAGCCTAAAAGCGAGCGTAGTGTGGGGTCCAGGTCCTTACCTACCTTCTTCGGTTATAGGGGGCGAGCGACACGGCTTACAGAAAATAATGTTATATTTTTGAATGCGCGCGTATTTGTTGCCAAATTCAGCTAAAAACTAGGGTACCTGCCATCTATGATTAAGGGGATGAGCAAGTGACATGATTAAAACGAAATGATCATGTTCAGTGCGCGCGTAGCGCGCGAAAAATATTTTTGGCTAAAAATCAGTGGCGGGTAACGGGTGGGGTCCAGGGGCCCGCCTTAGGGGGCCGGTGGGTGTCCAGGGGCGAAAATTTTGGGTTTTATGCAAATTCACTGGGCAAAGAACGCGGATTACTAACACAGCCACCCCGTCTCCCATGGTCCTATAGCCCAGGGGGGGGGGGGGGGGGGGGTCATGGGTGCACTCCCACATGTCGGACGATATTATAATATTAACTACCAAACACAGCAAAAAAAAAGTTATTTAAGGCCTTAATTTTCTACCCGTTCTGTAAGTCCTCACTTGCGGACCTTCGGGCCGCACACCTATACCAAACTTATAACCAAAGTAAACTTGAGGTGAGTTAACCCCCCCCCCACCCGAGGGCCGTCTTTAAAGCCAGATTACGGAATAACCGGCCCTTATCGGTCTCAAGTCTTCTTCCCTTTCTTCTCTTCTTTGTTTTGCCTTTTTCTCCTCCTTTCCTCCCTTTCCCCTCTCTTTCCTCTTTCTGCTTTTGGAGTGACCGGCCCTGAGCGGCCCAAAACCAAGCGGCCCATGTGGTGATCGCCAAAACGCCACCGTTGCTGTATTATGAACATATGCAGTGATGAACTGAAATGATTGATTCAAATTAACATCGTATAAATAAATTCTATCACGATATTTGTCGACGATCAATCATATAATCAATACACTGTACTTGCATGACATGCATATGGGCCAAAACATAGTCGGCCTCCAAACAAAATTGGCCCTACCAAACATTTGGTCGTGACGTCAAAATGACGAGTGACTCAAAACAAAATAACTTCAACACCGAGATGAGACCAAATAAAATTTCGCGCTAGATTGCACATGCGATTGAATTGCCATATACATTGGACCAAATGTTTGCTACCCGTTCATACTTTAAGTTCGATGGCAAATATTTGGTGACGTCACGACCAAATGTTGGTAGGAAAAATCTTGTTTGAAGGCAGACTATGGTTCTGCCTTAACCCATGAAGGAGTCTATTCGTACGCTGGGGGAACAAAGGCTTTACGTGACTTGAACGACACGTGAATCGCAATGTTAAAACTGGCACTGGCTTGCCCAAAGGGGGGGGGGGGTTACGTGCCCCCCAGTTTGGTGAGTCAGTCGGGAGAAAAGGCCCATTCGGGGATCTTGACACAAAAAAGGATAGAAAAGAAAGGGGAGGAGAGAAAAAAATCAAAAGGAAAGAGAATAAAATACCTCAAATTTCCCTTTGTTTTTGATAATTTAAATGTGAAAAAGCAAAAAAGTTTCCGCGCTTCGCGCGAAATTTTAAGTATTATATCAATATTCAGTCAAAATTTGCCAAGATTTGCGTAAATTGCAAGATTTGTAAACAAATTTAGCTGAATTGACAAAATGTTTCAAAAATATGACATTTTAACCTTCTGCCGCTACTGGTCATTCGGGGAAAATTGATGGTTGTGCCCTTCACTCAAAAAATCCTGGCCACGCCACTGAAAACTGTTAGTGCACTGAGGTATGATGTAATGTACCTCAAATTTCTAACGACATTTTAACGTACAATAGAAACGTATGAGGTTGGGAACGCATGATCCATTACACGTAATAAAATTGCCCAGATTGATGAACTCGAAATCCACCATATCGGAGGATGGCGATCGAAATAGACATCGCAGAATCTAATTTTCATATTTTAACATACTTTTAAATATTCATGAGCAAAGGGTTGCATTGTTTAGTTACAGTGCAGCCAGTGTCTATGTATGCATATGAGCTTATAATGAGCAATTTGATTTTTCGAACTGAACAAATATAACAAAAACGTGGTCGGGATATTTTTTTCTTGACGTAACTTGTCGGACTTTGAACTCCTATAATAACCAGGGATTTATACAAATAGAAAATGAAGATGCGAATAAAAATATTTAGAGTTTTTCCAATAATGTTTATGTTTCACTGTTTAGAATGATTTTTTTATGTATTCTAAAAAACGTCAATTTAAGCCCTTAAAATCATGAGGTCACATTCATTGTATTGGGTGTTTTACCAAACTACATGTCTATTTTCTGATACAATCTGCTAGATTACACATCAAATCTTACATTCATGAAATATAAAAATATCTCTCTCTGTAAGACCTTTAGTAAATAAAACGCAAAAAAGTGCAGTACGAAAGGGTCATTATATTTACGCATTGATATCCCGATAACACAGCAAGTATCATAAAAACGGCAAGTATCACCTTTTGCAGGTCTGGGGCAATATAGGCAAATATGACGTCATTATACCATACCATTTACGGAATACGGAAACGATTGATGCTGATTGAATTTCTTTATAAAAGTAGTTAATTGAAGGATAATCAATCTACTACGATGGAAAGTAATACTTTGTTATAAAAAAACACGTAAAGGTTGGATTCGAAAATGTTACTTCCGCACCAACAGCAGTCAAGTTAGCTCAATCGGTAAAGCGCTCGCTTGCGGAGCGGAAGGTCCCGAGTTCGAACCCTGCTGGTGCCAAAAGTTGGGTGTGCTTGAAATTCCCTTGGACAAGGAACTAACGGCTAATTGTCTCGTTGAAACCTGTACGAAACTCGGGGAGCTGATCCGGGCAGCGATGGTTCGTATGTGGGCTGATCAAGGTAACCTTAGGTTCAGCGCCCCTAGAGGTTGCCGCAGAACTTGAAATGGAAATGATGCTTGGTGTGGAATAGAGCTTACTTTGGCCACAGTGGTCAGCGAACACCTGTAAAGTGTGCAGAGGCCGAGTGGAATTACAAATCTGGGAGGCATAGCGCACTATAAATCCCCAGTATTTATTTTATTTATTTTTTGAAAGCATTTGGCTCGACCACTTCAGCACAGAATCATTTCGGAAATTGTAATCTAAGTATGAGTTTCCACACTGTCAACTGGGGTGTTTATAAATCCCTGCCAGCAGTGCGAATCATACCCGGTGTTGTACCTGGTAACTACCAATGTAATCATCATTTGGATATAGCAAAATATTCGTCTTTTTGGATGGTATCATTTAAAAAATGTGATTTGGTTTATAATCAGAATGTATCTGATACATACCTCCTTTCATATTATTAATTCAGTATAAATCAATGCAATATTTAAGATATTAGTACTTTTAGTGGTTATGGGAGAAAGTACAATGGTTGTAATTATTACTGTAGTTTTGATTTTTACCCTACAAGTGTAACGTTTCGCGCAAAGCTATGTTGTTTATTCACCCTACACCTGCTGTATATCTGAAACACTTTGGTGGTTCCATTTGGTGAAATTGAATAAGTGACCCAAATTTGGGCTAGCATTTTCAATACGGAGTGTCACATGGAATTTGTTGACTTTTAGCTAATGTCAGGCAATAGTAAAATAAAAATATTTCAAAAAGTCGATTTCTTTGTTTGTTTGATTGTCATTTTTGCACGCCTGTCAATTACTTATGTTGTCCTTTTTTCTAATTTACCCTTATTTTTTGCTGCTCAAATAGGACAAAAAACGTGAGTTTGTCCTTTTTAAGGACTATTCTTGTTTGACATGCATTCTTCAATTTGGGGGTGAGGACTCAGGTGACACTGTTTAGGGTATCAAAAACAGCAATTTTCAAGAAATAGGGTACTTTTTCAAACCTTGGTGTGAAAATGGTATAGGTAAAATCCCGATTTAGGGTTTGAATAGGGGCAAAAGAATATATTGGCTTCAGAAAAATTCACGCTATGCCTGCAACATTATAATTGAGTGCCCCTTCCCTCGAGATCTGGTCGGACCAATTTTGACAATCAATCAATCAATCAATGATACAAGTACTTGCATAACATGCATACCCCATGAAGGAGTCTATTCGTACAGGG
>JXSR01S073229.1:20646-32692 GCA_000969725.1 Ophiothrix spiculata
GCTTTCAGATACAGCAAATACCTTTACGATTTTAACACGTCTAAAATCCTAAATGGAAGATGGGGAAGAATCAGCAAAACATTATTAAACAAATCAATTATTTAAACAAATCCTAATGGTAAATGCTTTGATAGAACTAGGCTAAAACAGTTTTGTGTTGTTTAAATGTGCGTATTCCGCTCACTTTCACTAAAAAATCAAACTTGAGATTTTGATACCACATGAAATCGCATATTTTTCTTATATATAACCCCTGTGAAGTTTCACGCTCATATCATGTGTCGTTGAAGAGTCAATGGTCAAAATAGTGGTGAATTACCAGAAAATTGTGTTACCGGTAAGAAAAATAATTATCCTATATGTTTCTATTGGCATGATGGGTCACTATGGGTCACTACACATATTTGCCTCTAGCATTAATTTGGCTCAAAATATTAAAATTTAACTTGACAATTGCTATGTAGGTGATGACCCTTCATTTAAATATGGAAAAAGTACATTGTAAAATGTTTACCAGATCGGAAAACCCACCATTAAACATGTATTACAAAACAGACACCAAAATACATTTCCCACCTTAAAAATTTTGAAATAGTGGCTTTAAACCAACATTGAATGTTGTCACTAATGTTGTCAATGGTAAACCAATGAAAGGGCTGACATTTAAAAATGACCAGACAATTTTCTCAGCTTTTTAGTGTTTGAGCTATTGATAATTGTGTCACCATTTTGTTTCGGATTTCAGTGCCACTCTAACACACATTTTTGTGCTTAAGGCTGTTCCACTGCCATCCTAACCCTTTCGTTATTGAAAAAAAAAATATTTCGGCGGTCATTATGAACCTCCAATATGCGTCATTTTTGCTTTAAAGAATATCAACAACATAATATCGGTGCGAATGGTTCAGGTATAACCCTCAAAGTAATTTCCCCATTGCTTATTTTGAATATTTCATGTTTTATTGACCCTTTTAATGTCAAAACAACCCATTTTTGTATGAAAATGCGCAGGTATGTTGGACCTCCCAATGGGCGTTATTTTTTATGTAACGCATATTAACAACATAATATTGGGTCAAATGATTTAGATTTAATCCTCAAACCAATTATCTATTGCTTACTTTGTCATGTTTGTGTATTTCATGTTTTAATGCCCCTTTTTTTAAAATATCAAATCGACTAATTTTTGTAAGAAAATATGTATTTTAGCGGCCATTTTGGACCTCACAATGGGCGTAATTTTTTATTTGAAGCATACTAACATCCTAATATTTGCAAAAATGATTCAGGTGTAGCCCTTAAACTGATTTGTTATTGTTTATTTTTAATATTTCAAGTCGTAATTCCCTTTTTAAATGTCAAGGTAACACATTTTTGTACAAAAATATTTATTTTGGCGGCCATTTTGGACATCACTTTGGGTGTCATTTTTTATTTAACGCATATTAACACTTTCATATTAGGGCAAATAGTTCAGGTGTAACCCTAAATGTTTCTTTCTATTGATAACTCATGACATTAAGCGTTAAAAGGGGTGGTTTCTTTGAATTTCCATAAAAATATGCTATTTAGCAGCCTTTTGGTGGCCATTTTGGCAGCCATTTTGAATTTGAAACATGCATACAACATGATTTTAAGCCAAATGTGTTGTTTAGAGCCCAAGAAGTCATTTCCCAATGATAACTTTAGGTATTTTGTCTTTTACTCGTTGCTTAAGGTCGTTTTAATGAAAATTAGCTATTATGGCGGCCATTTTGGCGGCCATCTTGAATTTTGAGACTAAACTACTCCCCCGAATTTCTTAGCATGGCATTTCATGTACCTGAGACATGGAACTATTCAAAAAACATTGCTAGAATTGGTCCCCTTTTAGGAAAGCAAAATCTCTTCTGGCCCAAGGACTAAGTGAGTCTGTCAAAATGTGAATTTTGACTCAAAAATAGATTTAAATGATTTACCTATTGAAACTATGTTTAATTAATTAAATGAGCATGGTCCGATTTCTTATTTTTTTTTTTAATTTTTGAAATTTGGGTACCAAAATATTCCTCATATTTTTCTCATGATCAATGTAAAGTTCACAGTTTAAGTTCACAGTTAATACAGTCTGTTGGCAGCTACCCTGCAATCAATCTTATTAGGCGAACCCCATTCTCCAAGTCTCGCCAAACGAGAAACAAAAAAACAGACACACACAAAAAAAAAACACAATTGGTCGCGAGATTATTTTTTAACGTGACCTGCTGATAAGTTTGACTTTGAACCCTTATTATCTGAAAAGGGTGAAAGCAAATGCAAATTGAGAACATTGGTATAAAAATTTGGATTTTTTTCCAATAAAATATGTGTGAATTTTTATGCTGTTACTAAAAAGAAGCATTATGGCATTCTCTATGAAAATCAATGATTTTGAGCCTTTTGAAGCAATTTGAACCCTACATCATGTTTTGTATTAGAAGCTAATAAGTCGTCTGTTTGATCGATTCGGCCAGTTAACATATAAAAACTTAGATTTATGAAATTTGAAAAGTATATTTTCCCTATAAGACCTTTAAAATGACAAAATAACAAGAGGAAACACAAATATGAAGCGATTTCTGTTGAGAACAGCGAGTGAACAAACAATAATAAAGCCATGGTGTGCTTAGGGTAGAATGATTCACAAGGGGGGGGGGGGGGGGTAAAAATATCCACCAAGGATACGGTAAAAAATATCCACCAAGGATGCGGTAAAAATACCCACCATTGAAAGGGAAAAAATGATCCAGCAAGGCAGTAGGAATGAACAATTGACACACCAAAAAAGGAAAAACATGCACCACCGAGGAAGAAAAAAATTACTTGTTGAAGAGAGGTGAAAAAATAAAAATAAAAATTGCCATACCCAACTCCATAGCCCCCTTGATAACTAATGGTGCGTCTCTTACATTGTGCTGCAACGCTCAACAGGAATCCGGGTTAGGATTTGGGCACCGGGGACTTACAGTCTCTATGATACACCTGTGGGTCATGTTTTGTGCCAAGTGGCATTTCCTTCTTTTATCCTCCTTGTTTAGATCAGGCATTCAAACATGTATTAAATAACAACTCGTCATGCCAGTGCAAGAAAGCCGTATCTGCAATAGCTGCCATTTTTCATAAATTTGGATCCTACTCTATTGTATGATCTCCAGTCTTATGTCAGTGGCTCTTGAAATGGTTCTTCAGGTGACGGTGCCACCCGACGAGCCCTTTCAAGAGTAACTGACATAATTATGGCAGGGACAATTTGAGGGATTGTTTACATTCTAGAGAAAAGTGGCAGCCATTGTAGATCCGATGACTTCCTTGCACTCACATGACGAACTGTTAAATGGATATTCATGTTAAACTACAAAATGTACGATATACATTGTATAATAAACTTTACTGCAGATTTTTACAGACCTACAATCGTGCCAATTAATGAATTGAAAAGAAATTTAAAACAAAATGGCGGCCAAAAAACAAACCAGAAAGGACACGCTGTGGTCATGGATCGTGTTAGCATCGGTGACACTGATAACATTTCTAGAAACCGCAATAATGAAAAGTTTTAGTGTTTTGTTACCTGATATAAGAGAGCAGCTTTCATCGCGTACATGGATTATTGGCTCTTGTATATCAATTGTATATGGATGGGGATATGTCATCGGTAAGTGCAAAAAACGTACCGTACTACGATATCAAATCACATTTAAAGTTTAAAATTTTATCTAAGAAATTGTAACAAGGTCTTCTAAAAACATGTCTCGCATGTCTCGCTGCAGCATGTTTTTATTTTTGGTAATCATGGTAATTTACACAAGGCATTGTTCCCAATTCATGACGGAATATCTTCCGACATTGCTTTGACGCAAGAGCCATATCGAAATGTATTTTGAGTCATGGCGCGAAAATATTAGGAGAAACGCATAACTACCTTCTTTGAAGTAGTCTTTTTTTGTCTGCATCATTCAATATTTTTCTGCATCATGGTGCAAATTAAGAAAATTGCGTCAAGAACTTTCATATGACTCAAAAGCTTTCGTCATGAATTGGGAACCGTTCCTTAAAGGCACGTTGTAGTATTCTTGGGGTACCTTATACAGCAGGATAGTGTAATAGCACCACTCTTCTCTGATTTGCAATAACTGAATTGCCTATACTGCGATTATCCCGTCCGGTATTACACCACTTTTCCCTACACCAAACTAAACGGTTTAGTGATATCTTTAGGACAATTTGCTAAAGTAACAGGCAAATGACTGATGTTCAGCGTAAATGACCCGAAAGTAATTAAAATGTTTTTATAAACGACCTTAACGATGTTTTAGTGACGGTTCAAAACTTCTCTGGCGGATGTGTGCCGGTTCTGGGTGGTTTGCTAATTTTTATTCCGGTTGAACCGACTAAAACCACACAGAACCAGCAGGCAACCTATACCACTCAGAATCGGCAGGCAATCGTCGGTTGAGTTTTGAAGCGGCCCCTTACTATCTCGCAGCTTCTTGAACCAACTGTAAAGTAAATAAACGTGCAAATTATGCAAATGATAACATCGATAAAATGTAATTGATTTAGCTCTGTCTCTGGCTTTCAAGCTTTTTGGTTTAGTTAAGTTAGGTCACGAGTTACTTTCAGTGACCCATCACAGATCGGCTTCTCATACTGCGACTACGAAGCCCACTACTGAGATTGCGTGAATGAAAAAATTGCAAAACCGAACCTCATTGACTCGAGTCCAATTCACTCTTTTCAGACAAAATATCCAAGTTTTTCCCAAAAACATTTTATTCTGTTAATTTCCCGAAGAGCATTATCTCTTTCCCATGGAATTGCACGCAACACCGAACAACAATTGCAAAGCGGAAGAGGTGCATCAATATAATATGATGTGCAAGAGATTGAAGTCATGAGCAGGTCGCCAACTACCTAGTACCTTAGCTTGAGTACAATAGACCTTTTCAAAATCCATTCGGAAATCTTCGGAACGTCGATCACGTGGCCGTTTTATCAACCAATCACGTACGAGCTCATTAACTTTTATTTTTATTTGTGAACAAAATTGTCCGAAAACTCTCTCGTAATTGCAGTGCAAGAAAAGTGAAAAATAAATATATTCAGACCCATATATGGTAGAGGCACCCATTCTGAACACATTTTGGCTGAGGGTACCATATGCTCACTGACAGAAAGAGTGAAATTTCCATTTGAAATCGTCTGATTAAGCTTACAATTACCATTCAACTCGGAGCGCATCACTGTGACACTTAAAGTCAGCTAAAAGTGACACATTAGCGCTAACCCTAATTACAAGTTCGAATTCGTACGCAAGCAGTTAACGAGAACGCGAACTTTACATTCTGGTTATTGTGTTAGAGCATGTGTTAGAGAGTCACTTTTTCTGTCGGCAATTGCCGGAAAGTGTAAAATTGGCTTCGGGAATTCTCGGAAAGTCGTGTTTTGAAAAGGTCTATGGGTGACACATTTTACTTCATGCTTGCCTGCTTTCATTGATTTGAACAATACAGAGTGAGAATGGACTGTAATAAGTGACAAAAGGATTCCAAGACCTTCAGTCAAATCCTCTCCGAAAAAGCAATAATATGTGTAATAGTGTATTTGTACATGCGCTAGCTCCATATTTTGACTTTGGCTGTCACACATCTCCGTATAGATATAGAGCTAATTTAACGTACTACATTAAACTCTTGTTTTAGTTTATACAATGTTGTTTGTCACATGTATTTGTTAGAAGTACGTTCAATACGTTATCCATATGTGATGACTCACACCGAAAGGGGAGACTTTGGTTCCGACATCAAAATTGAGTTTCTGGCATCATGTGAAAGCTTAGAGTTTCACAAGTAATTTGGTACCTCAAATTTCGATACAACAATCCGTTCCGAAGATATGGCTATTTTAGTAAGAGCGTGTTGATCACTTTTTCAAAAATAGCAATTGGAGAAAACTGGCTTTAAAGTTTGGGTTTGTGAAAGCATCAATTTTATTGATTACTATTCAACTATACACAAAATCTCCTTAGCAACGGGTACTTAGAGCACTCAATCATCATCAAATTTGACACAGACATTGTCAAGATACATATCTTTAATTATATACCTAGGACAATCGGTCAGAGAAGTGAAAATTTGAGTTGAGAAAACGGCCTGATTTCGAGGATGTTTTTCTTCCAAACATAAAATTGCGTGTTAGAAAATTGTCATAAAATCATCTTTTTTCGCAATTTTATAGAAAACGGCTTGGTAGGAACATTTTTAAAACGTTGAAGATTCATAATATCACAGAATCTCAAATTCACCCCCAGACGAAAATTTTACCACTTCTCAACTTCAAAGCCTGATATCTCAGTCTGCAGATCGTCGCAAAGTCCCCCTTTTCGGTGTGAGTCATCACATATGGTTTGTCCGTTATTTATACCCGTCGGTCCGTTTAGCACACGTTTACAATGTGAAACTTGTACGTTATTCGTACGTTTAGACTGTATACGGTTATGTTTGACAGAGCCCTTTACTGACAATAGATAGCGGATTTGCTTTGTTATTTCCCTGGAAAAATCGAATACAAAAATAGTACAACATTCCTAAGGTGCACATTTGGAACACAATTATAGTACAGTTTTAGGACAAATTTGTGTACTATAAATATTTTTTTCCAAGTACAAATCAATTCAATATATCGTAATAAATAACACAGTTTAAATACAAAGAATGAAAATACAATTTTTAACAAGAAAAAATAAATGTGACCCGTCATATCGAAAGGTACCTTAAGGTCGGCAAAGTCAAATTTGATATTTTGGTCTCATCTGAAAGCTGAGATTTTAAGCTTTAAAATGACACCTTGATTTTGGTTATTAAATGTTTGGTTGCGAAGTTACACCCAAATTGGTAAAAGGCATCTGTTTGATTCGGAAAACTATAGTTCTGAGAAAATTGAGTTTAAAGTTTTTGTACTTAGTAAATCTTGAATGGAGAGAGGATTTTTAGCTTGGTTTTTAATACATTTTTCTTATGTTTTGGATGTTGGAACCTGATTAATATGATAAAATACACTTCAATGATAACCTTTCTGATGAAATTAGAAATTCGACCTTGGACGTGATTTTTGACTATGCTTAGCTTCAATGGCCCGTATCTCGTAATGTACTATGCCGGTATTAAGGTACCTTTCGATATGACGATCCACAAATGTAATTGGAGGGATGACCAATTAAGAGCAAAAGCTCGAGTCACTGTATTGGGCACCCCCAGTACTCAAATTGTACTTAAATGATCTTAGGAATGTTGTACTATTTTTGTACTCGATTTTTATTAGGGATATTATCATGATTATGAACTCATTTATTTTGTTGACCACAGGTATGGGGTCTGGCTGGTTACTCAAAAGATTTGGCGCTCGGGCGACACTTGGAGTATCAGGTAGCCTGACTTGTGTAGGACTCATCATCTGCGCCTGTGCAACGAATGTTTACTACCTTTTATGTGGATTACTTTTAGTAGGTAAGGAATCATACAGATACAAAATACAATTAGAACATCTCTAAACATGCTTATAATAATAATAATGATAATAATAATAATAATAATAATAATAATAATAATAATAATAATAATAATAATAGCTTTATTTCATCACGATAAAAATATGTTCAATTACAAATTGTTCTTCTACATGTCCGTGGATCATTTAAAAGATATAAACAAATACTTTAGACATAAAAGATAGCACACATTTGAATAAGAATCAAAATATAAATTCCAAAGTAGAATTTTAACGCAAATATTTGAAAAACATAAAACAATTTAACAAACAATGTAATGAAAGCTAACTCCCTTTAGCTCTGCATGTAATCTAAAACTTACACACTGTGTTTTGCCCTGTTCAAAGAAGAAAAGAAGTCATCAAGATAATGTCTTTAGTTTGGTAGCAACGATATTCGGATTTGTGCAATGAGTTAATTGTAGTCATTAATAGGAAGTTGGTTTCATATAATAAATAAACCTAGGATTTCTATTGAATAATCAGATCGTATCCACTTCCCCTCTGTCATGAAAGGGAGTTTAATAGCTTGTATGTAATCTGAAACGCACACACTGCGTTTTGCTTTGTAGACATAAGAAAAGAAGTCATCAAGATAATGTCACTATTGAATAATCTGATCACATCACATTTTTTTTGCAGGATTTGTATTTATTCAAGAAAACGTTGCGATTGGAATGCTCCCTCTCTACTTTGATAAATATTTCCCAATTTGTGTGTCGACATTTTTGCTAGGTTCCAACGTTTCCGTCATGATTACACCTCCATTGATGCAACTATTTCTAGACAATTATGGTTGGCGTGGCGCCATGATTCTATTAAGTGCTATTTCATTTCACAGCGTGCTTTGCAGCGTTATTATAAAAGGAAACACGAAAGAAAATATTATCATCAATAAAAAAAAAGCATCAAAAGAGATAAAGACAAGGCTTTTGTCTAGCAATGAGAGAACTGCTGATGAGAAGTTACCTAGTGACCGTTTTGGATTTTGTTACAAAATTGTAGATAGTATAAGTGGTTCCATTTTTATGAATACACATTTTGTGGTCTGTGTTTTAGTACCTGCATTTGCTTGGGGATATAGTTATACTGGTTGGATTATCTACACCGTCTCATATGCAGTGTCAAACGGTGCTACAATGAGGCAAGCTGCACTCGTTTCGACATGTGGGGGTATTGGTTTAACTCTCACAAGACTGGTATCACCAATAATAAACAAACACATACACTATAAACTCCTTGTCTATATATCGCTACTCTCAGCCAGTAGTTCACTCGCCCTAGGAACAATCTGGGTGACATTAATCGGGATGTATACTTCGTCAGGCATATTTGGAGTGGCGACCTGTGTACTCAGTGCGTCTATGTTTTTGGCAGCGCGGGCGAATACAAGCGATTATCAGTATGTACATGCGGTGGCTTGGTTGCACCTAGTGTATGGGTTTGCTTCGATTCTTACAGGCGCAGTATCGGGTGAGACCTTGTCTGTTGTCAAAATAATTTTAGTGGCCGCTTCAAAACTCAACCAGCGTTTGTCCGTCGATTCTGAGCGGTTTAGGCGGTTGGCTCTTGTTTATTCCGGTTGAATCGACCAGATCCGCCCAGAACCGGCAGGCAACCGCTGGTTGAGGTTTGAAGCGGTCCCTTAAAGCATTAATTGAAACAATCACATATTTTGTAAGTATATAAAATGGTAAAGCCATCTTTGAAGCCATGATGAAATTATCTGCATGTTATAAATTGTGTTACAAACTTGAACCTTTCGGTATAATTCGTCATGTGAGTGCAAGAAAGTCGTATCTGTAATAGCTGCCATTTGTCATAAATTTGGATTGCACACTGTATAATCTCCAGTCTTGGGTCAGTGGTTCTTGAAATGGTTCTTCAGGTGACACTGTCACCTGAAGAACCATTTCAAGAACCAATGACATAAGACTGGAAGACTTTTGAGGGATTTTTCACATTGTTGTGACAAGGTGTAAAATAAATATAACATTGCAAATACGACTTTCTTGCACTCACATGACGAATTGTCGTTATAGGGCAGTTGCACGGAAGGTCATTAGGTCAAGTCGTCAAAATAAAGGAGTGTTAAATTATACTGATTACCGGATGTTGCTGTGTTTTGCTGCATGTTTGAAGTCTCCTGGAAGACAACTGGACCAAACGACCTTCATGCATGCAAATGCGCCATATTGTAAAATTCTATCCGATATCAATAATGAAAGAGTTTGAATTGAAAAAGTAACGAGTGTTTCCGAACCAACGGACCTTCAGTGATATAAGTCTAAACGTTTATATCACAAAATGCTGATTTTTTTAACTTGTGCTACCTACAGATTTTTCTTATTTTTGGCTGGTCAATTGTGAATGTCAAATGGATGTCAAATCGAGATAGCTGGAGATAAATTACATAGGGTAAAATCTAAAATCTAAAACAAAAACAAAAAACCCTCACACAATTTGTATCACCGGAAGTGTCGAATTTCGGTTTCATAACACCGTACAGAAAAAGTTAATTACGTCAGGTAACCTATTATCAATTTTTAACTTTTTCTTCTTTTTCTGTAGGAATAATTTATGATGTAACAGGAAGTTTCAAGATGTCGTATACTGTTCTTGCTGCTGCTACACTGCTGTCAATCGTGCCGTTGGGGTTACATGACCTTTGGACCAGAATCACAGAAATCAAGAGTTAATGGCGTCATCATCTGTAGGATGTTGCGATCTGTACTATGAACATGATTGGATGATGAGCTTAAATGAATTTTTCAATGTAATAATTAACTTACATCTGATAAATAAATTATATATTATGATATTTGTCCATGTTAAACGACACGTAATTTTGCTTGTGTCGCACTGGATCGCAATGTTAAGACTGATAGTGCACTGACGTATAATGCAATGTACCACATATCAAGAATACTGCTTACAGGCATTGCGTGACTACAGTTTTTTTCAAAACACCCCCTAAATGGTGTTGTTGTTTTTCTGAAGCCAAAATATAACCTTTTTACCCTATTCAGATCCTAAATGGGGAATTTACCGTTACCGTATGATAAAGTACCCTATTTTTCTGAAAATAGCTGCTTTTGATACCCTAAACGGTGTCACCTGATTCACCCTTCTGTCCTCAAAAACAACCCTAATTCACTTTTTTCTTGGTCACGCTGTCTGCAGCATTAGTGCCCTCCCGGGCAAATTTCTAACAACATTATAACGTGATCAAAGATTGTCGTGGCATTTTGTACGTATTCAGCCTTGAATTGTATCTGCCTCCGGGGCGCAATAGGTTTCGTCCGAGAGAATGAGCATTGGTGGGGTTCGAGTTCCGGCAAGGCCGTAATGTTTATAGAAGAATTTTTAATTTAAATTAAATTGATGTCTACATATTTATAAAATAAAAGTTATCTTGAAAAATAAAATGAAAACAAAAATAAAAAGGGACAACCACCGCAAATTTCAATATCATACCGCCCTCTTTCAAACCCGGGACGCAGAAATTAAAAAAAGAAATTGGAGCCACGTTTTTAACTAAGTGTCATCTCCTATATCCTCCTTGGTACATGTAGAAACCTCAAAAGATATGGAAGGGCAATACGTTTGGTCAGTATTTTGTTATAGATTTAGGTTTATTTAAAGTTGCTCTTTTAATCTCTAGAGTGCTTTGGTAAAGTCTTAGACTTTCCTACAACGTGTAGAGAATTTTGGTACTACATATTTGGCTGTCAGAGATATATTGGACGCCAATACTTTCAAAGTCCCGTATCTCGAATATGCGGGTCAAAACGTTTTATAGCTATTAAGAAAAGGCACCGTTGAAGAAACCAGTTGCTTTATTCTTGAGTTTTCGGGTGTTTTTAGGAAGTAATTTTGTACAGTAAGTCAATGGGAGACTAATTTGTGGTGTGTCGCCTTCAATGTTTTAAAACATACGATCCAAGTGTGCATCTTCTATAATATTGCATTTTATTTATAGCTAGAACTCGGGGTGGTATATCAAGTCACTGGTGGACTATTGCATTAAAAATTGTATAGATTTTAAGTCAAAACCTGTGACCTGTGTTGTTGGGGTAAATTAATTACTTTGTGTTAGTTGTTACGGTTGGAACGACAGTAACAAAAGTTAAGTGCATGTTTTGTGACCTGAACTCAGCAGTTTTAAATATGGATTTGTTGCCTTGGAGGTTAATGGCAAATGGTACACGGGGGTGCTTAAAGGTTTTGGGTGCATTTTCGTAATTTTTGGTATATTGATGGGTGGGGTTTCGTCACTAACCAAATGAGCACAATTTGCAAAATTGGGTGTATTTTGGAAACTTTTACCAAAAAGCACCTACTGTCCACCTAATTTGTCCTAAATTGGATGCTTTTTCTATTAAAAAAAAGTATAGATATGGATCGCAAAATCATGCTTTTCGAGGTATAGAGATGGTCAAAATTCTAAAGTCTACTTTGAGCATCCCTGTTCAAACATTTT
>JXSR01S073229.1:42418-54211 GCA_000969725.1 Ophiothrix spiculata
TCTATATGCCACATTTGTCATATCGCCTTCGTCCACCATTAATTGTGTTCCTTTCCCCGTGGGCTGAACCAAAGGATTCCGAGCACATGTTTTTCTCTGAAACTTTTCCTTTATCCATGAGATAAAACTAAATGGATTAATCGACCATTCTAAATTTCCGTCTTGAGATTCGTTACTATTTTCTGCAGCACTAGGTGCCGAGTTGTCACCGTCGTTATCAACCTCGTTGATCAGGACATTGATGTTTTCGGTATCCGTGGTAAGTTTTGTCCACACCAGTGGACGTAATTCAGTATCAGTCGATGAATTAGGTTCTGCCATACTATTGACGGTTCCAGATGCTTCATCGAAAGTCGTACATATCAATTTAGTCCGAGAGACTCCGTCATTGTAACTGAAATCAAAGACATCCATCGATTCGAGTTGATCGGATTCCAGTTTTTCACTGTGATCAGATAAACCAGGTAAAGAAGTGGCCGCTAGTTGTTCATTTAAGTACACTTCATCATCAGTAGAACTTTGGTTTAACATCTTCGAATCATTATCAGCGGCAGTGCAGGGTTCATCTTTGACTAGATCATCTTTGCTATCTCTACAAGTTGTGTCTAGCCCGACATATGAGAACCCTGCTATATTATCTGCGCCACTCAAATGCGACTGTGCTTTGTTTTCAGGAATAATTGCAGTTTCTGAGCTATTTGAAAGCTCGTCACTACTGATGTCAATAGTTTCTTCTTCTGATGTAATTATGTCAGCTGAGGACGATTCATCTTCAGACGATGACTCATCATCTTCGCTGTTGCTATCATCTTGGAAATACGGTTCGTGACCTTTCAATGCTTTGTAAAGATCCATTGATATTTCTTCAATAGAAAGTCCTTGTTTCTTTGATCTTAACTCCAGCGCTAATCTATCTTTCTCTGAGATACCAAGCTCGTCCAGCAAATCACCGGAAGATGAGATAATGGAAATATCATCGCTATCTATGGATGCATTGTCAGCTTCATTGCAAACAATCCTTGATATTCTCTTGCTCTTCTTGGTCGTTTTCTGAAATAAAAAATTAGTTACAAATATCGTTAAATAAGTACTTTTGTGCGATATTAAAAGTGGTCAGGATCTTCCATCCCCAAGTCAGTAATCAAAATGTGGGTAGTCCATATGGACCCAACAGCATAAAAGTGCTTTTCCGAATAAATGTTGCGTTAAAACTTTTTTCCCAAAGGAATTTTCCGTAAATTTGACTTAAATACAATAACTCACAAAGCTCTAACATTCGGTACATAATGAATGTTCCTCTTTTTCTTCCCTTTCCTTTCCATTTGTTCTTCTCTTGCTCCCTTCCCCTACCCCTTTGCCTCATATCTTCCGGTGAAGGAAGAGTCTGCCTTACATTACTCCACTGCGTAACATGACTCTATTTGTGAATCAGGAGAACATATTTTTAGTAAATGACCCCAATTCCATTAATTATTTTTTAATACCAATGAACCCAGTGCAATTATCCGAATATGGTTGTCACCAAAGCACCATCAGTATCTTGATGACTTCTTTTCTTCTCTCCACAAAGCAAACATGCATTATATGTGATTCAGATTACATGCAAACTACTTCCTTTCACCTTTCACCGTACATACAACCTTTGGTATTTGCGTAGATTGAAATAAAATTGGACATAAAACGAAAGTACATGTATATGCTGTGTTTTATATTTGTGCATACTACAATAATATTCTACTCCTGAGCGCCAGACTTAAGGTCATTTCAGAGTAGCTCCCATGATTGAGTTTTTTAGCTGTAACAGACGACAACAAAGTGAAGTGTGAAGCTGAAGCTGAATCAATTAATAATCCAACTCAAAACGATTTGCAGCAAATTTCCAAAGTGAGAAATGGTCAAGATTGCGCACTTGAGATTTGTTACGTCACGCTGGACCGAAGGTAGTCATGACAGGTACTCTCAGTGCCCCCCCCCCTTCTAAAAAAAGGGGGGCACGTGCCCATAGGGGAAAAGGCCCATTCGGAGATCTTGATAATATAAAAGTTAGAAAAGAAAGACAAAATCAAAAGAAAAGAGAAGAAAAACAGTTTTGAGTGTTTTAAAAATTGCTGAAAAACTTGCCGTGCGCTTGTGAGACCTTTGTTTTGGTTTGTTTTGTTTTTTGCTTCACACTTTTTAAAAGCTACGTCAAAAAATTTGGAGTACTTTTTCTTTATATTCCTATGTCATTAGCGGGAAATTGATGGTTTTGCCCCAACACTCAAATAAATCATGGGCACGGAACTGGGTACTCTTAAATCAGCTTTAATGTTTGGTATAGGAGTTCACTTACATTTTGTGGGATCTTGACGCTCATCAAGAGACCGTTGTTTTCATCATCAGCTTGTTGGACTCTTATTGCTGCACTCACATCATCAGCGGATACATCAAATGTAACGTAGAGTTCTTCATCACCAGCCCATGCCTTTTTGAAAGGTATCATCTATAAAGAAGAAAAAAAATAAATTATATTCAAATAATGTTGTGGAAAAAATACATACAATGCACATTTTTTAAACTTTATTTTTTTTCACGATACCTATACATACCCCAAAATTCAAGACACGGAAACAGTGGCGTGCTCGGGATTTTTTTACTCGTGGGGCTAGATACGAAGTTTTCTCCCGATTAATGAGGCTCAAAAGGTACATCCAATTTTTTTAAAAATTGAAAAGAAAAAAGTCTCACAATCGCACACACGACTCATATCGATATGAATTTCCATTTCTCAACAAAAAATTAAATGACGTAATAACATTGTTAACGATTTTTTAAACATTTCCACCAATTTTGTTCGGTATGTTTAGTGGAAAATATTACCAGTTGATTACTAGGCTAAGAAAATCAATGAAAATTATGGCCATTAGTCAAACAAATTGCAAAAGTAATGATATTTTCAGGATAATATCTGAAAAACATATACAATAACTAGTCCAAAATCTAGAAAAATCTAGTTGGTGGAACAGTGATTAATTTGCATAAAACAAAATGGCTGCCAAAACAGGGGTTAAAATTTCAAAATTGGTTAAATCGTGTTAAAAACCATTCTATTGTGTTCCACTACATGTAATCACAAAGAATCAGAAAAAGTATACTTTTACCCATCTCGGATGTATTGTTGTTGAGTTATATCCAAAAACGTGAAAGGTCATATCAGGGGTCACGTGATATGTCCTATGGAAGACCAAAATTTCAAAATCGTCCGATTTTTTTCAAAATGGTCTCAAATTGTTTCTCTTGCAAAACTATCTACATGAAGTAGTAATTAGCAATAGCTCAGATGTAATATTGATATGGTTACAGATCAAAGTAAACTTGGGGTTTTAGATTCCTATGTAATGGTAAATATAAACTTTGTTTTGCCTGATACCATAGCAACCACTGGTTTAAATAACTTTAAACTATTACTTCATGTAGACACTTTTGCGAAAGGAACATTTTGAGACCATTTGAAGAAAATTGGACAATGTTGAATTTTGTGTCTCCCATAGGATCTGTTGAGTGACCCCTGATATGACCTTTCACGTTTTTGGATATAACTCAATAACCATACATCGGAGATGGGTAAAAGTATACTTTTTCTGATTCTTTGTGATTAGTGGAACACAATAGAATGGTATTTAACCAATTTTGAAATTTTAACCCCTGTTTTGGCAGCCATTTTGTTTTATGCAAATTAATCACTGTTCCACCAACTAGATTTTCTAGATTTTGGACTAGTTGTTGTATATGTTTGTCTGATATTATCCTGTAAATATCATCACTTTTGCAATTTGTTTGACTTATTTTTTTATTTTTACTAGCCTATACTGAGGGCCCATTTCTTTTCCCCCGACTGCCTCTCCCCAGCCACCCCCCCCTCCCCCCTTTGCACACGCCACTGCACGGAAATATAAAAGTGCAATATGGTTGTTATGTATACGAAATGATGTGCTTTAATATATAGTTTGATGTCACTAATATTTCATGAAACAGTCTCGGATTTGCAATAAATTTGACTTTTCTATGACAATTCTCATCGTTAACTACTCCCAATCAAGCCGAGTATAATTGTGTAATATTTACGCCCCTTTGTATTTTACAAATGAGATGTATCCAGCATCAAAAAAAGATTGTTTTTAAGCATTCATGGACAATTTATTCACATTAAACCTATTTGATTTTCTATTACCGTACTTATCTTACTAATACTTGTATCACGGAAAAATAGTAGCGTTATCAACTAAAAGAATAAATCATTACATTAGAGGTGTACGTTGTATCATATAGTGCAAGTATAATCTATACATGATAATGCAAAAGACTAAACCTTGTGGAACACCACATTAAATATGTTCAACTTTTTCAAGAGCAGATATGGTAGTGTCCCACTAATCTTACCTTATCTGTTTCTTCAGCGATATCATCGTCTTCATTTTCATCAGACACCGTGATCCAGATGTCTTCCTGACAGTCACTTATCCGTACAGTCCCGATACCAAGAAATTCGGTTTCACATAGCTGTATACGAAATGAACCAAAAATCCAAAGATTGTTTTAAGGCACTGTAACGGAAGAGGGATGAGCGGGAGGAGGAGGAGAGGAGGATGAGGAGGAGGAGGAGCAGGAGGAGCAGGAGGAGAAGGAGCAGGAGCAGCAGGAGGAGGAGGGAGGAAGTTTTTATTGAGGAGCAAACTGCGGGCGATTTTTTTCCACTTTTCAAAATATGACTTTTATTTTACACTTTCCGACAACTCCCGACAAAGAAATTCCCTCAAAATTTCACATTAACGTATGTTGTTCGTGTACGATTTTGAACTCGTCATTAGGGTAAAACACTAGAGAGATACTCTTAACATATTTAGTGTCACGCACACTGAAATGACCTGCAGAATTTAGCTTACTTAGCCGATTTCAAACGTTGACTCTATGTCACCAAGAAGTATGGTTATTATTTACCACTTTTATTGCACTGAAAATGCAAGAAAATTTCCACTCGCACTCCAAAAAGTTTTGTTGACAATACGTGCAGAAAAGGAAGGATCGTACATAATTGGTTGAACAAACGTTCTCGTGATCTAATGTTTCAGACACTTCTGAATGGATTTTGGAATTTAGGGATCACTTCAAAACTCAACCGGCGGTTTCTTGCCGGTTCTGGGCGGTTTAACCGGAATAAACAATAGCCAACCGCCCAGAACCACCCGGAACCGGCAGACAATCGCCGGTTGAGTTTGAAGCCGTCCTTTAGGTCTACTGTACTTAGAATTGAGGAGGAGCAGAAGGAGGAGGAGGAAAAGGACTGTTATAAAATGACAGTGTTGGTTACATAAATGATTCTTTTGCGTACCTGTTTACTTTCCTTTTTCATGATCTCTTCATCAACAATTCTCATGGGCTGCAGCGATACCAACGACTCCCTACAAGCTTCCCTGATTGCTATCAATGTGTCCATCACATCTGCTTTATCATCCAACATCTTCTTAAAGTACGCACTCAAGAAAATGGCCGACTGACTCATCTCTTTTTGCCTTTTCACAGCGCGGACTTCACTGAGGTCAAGATCTACATTCAAAGCTTCTGCTAAAATTGTCCATCCTAGTTTCATGGCTTCAAGGTAATCTAAAATATTGCACAGGTCCCTAAACCGGGCATCACACATGAATGTCTGGTTGTGAGTGTATTGACAGTAGAAGTTGTTGGGTGTCCGTATAGGCGTTTGAGTGAACGTTGGTGAATGTGTCCGATTCTGGTTTGACTTTCTTATGGTCTGTTTGAAATATTATAAGATGAAAACATGGTTTGAATTTACGATTGACTTTATAAACGAATAGAAGAAAGTATCGTATTTTAAAGTATTACATGTATTACATAAATCATTTGCAGTAAAACAGGGAAAGATTTTTAAACGTTTGCATTTGGTCTAACCCATTATAGCTCCATTTAATCAAAAATAATTTCAATCTGTCTATCTCTCAAGTAACCATCATTTACAGACGGTTAAGAATGAGATTCCAAAACTACATGATTTATTCATTTTTTGATGAAGAGTTTTAACCATGTAGAGGGAATTCATTAACTTAGACCAACTCTAAATCTAAATTTAACCATGACTGTGTAGAACACCAACGTATGTTGACTTATTTTTTACTTAACACTTTTAACGGTGCATAAGGGGGGGGGGGGTCCTTTTGGGCCCTGGATTTTGTTTCTCGCGCTTAAAACGCAACATACCCCAATAAAGCTGCTTTATGTAATTGTCAAGGTAGGGGTTGTGCATGTTTTGGTGCAAAAAAAAAAATCAAATCGGTCGCGTCGTTTTTGAGATATTTAGGATAAACTGGTAAAATGGTGGGGCTGTTCAAATTTTGTTTTGTCCATAAAACCGAAACGAAACATTTTTTTTTTATTTTTATTTCAGCAATGTATTTGTAGTTATATTCTATTATGAGCCAAATTTTATTGAAAAATTCCTGTGGGAAAGCAGATTTCCAAATTTTGGCGGAAATTTTTTCAGAAAAAATGAAAATATGACACGAATTTGATATTTGGCCGCCATTTTGAAACGGAATGACGGATTTTTAATTTGTTTTTTGTTTTATATGAATTTAATTGAGTTGGTGTATCACTGTGTAAAGTTTTAAAAATAAGTAATGTGGGAAACAGTATTTTTAAAGCGTTCAAAATCCAGGGTCTAACGGGATTCTAAAACACCGTATGCACTCAAGTGTTAACCCTCGTCTACCCAGGCTATTTTTTGTAACACGTCTACCCAGAATGATCGACTTTTCATTGGTTTTAAGGTAATCATTCACCATCTCACAATCTCGTTCAGAGGCCCCATGACACTAGGGAGGACTGACAAAGTTGCTCAGATTGTAAATTTAAGTAAGGTTGTCCAATGGCTCATTCCAGTGAAAACTAAACCTTTTTTGATTTCAAGCAAAAAATCAGCTTTTTTATTCGACCCTATGAGCAGTTTTTTCAGTCATACGTTTGTTACTCAGTATGTGAAAAGTATTTTCTAATCAGAAATGTTGAATTTTTTCTACCCGTGCATGAATGAGCACATGTTTTCATTCAAAAATGTCACAAACGTTACCAAAAAGTTACACCAAAATGTCACAAACGTTACCAGACGTTACCAAACAAAACAATGCATTTAAAGAAATCATGACGATGGAATTTCCTACCACTTTCATGAACTATTTGTAAATATGTTACCAATCATCTGTGAAAAGCGCAATAAAAAAATCGCTAACATGTCAGAGAAATTTTACTTTGAAGTCATTTGGAGCAAAAATAAATTTCCGTGCGAGGTCACAAACGTTACCGAACGTTACATGAACTTTATTCAGTATTTTGGCAATTATTTTAATCTTTAAACACCTGCATGTCTTGATCCCACCAGTGAGCACCATTATCAACAACAAACTCGTTGATATAATGTTTATGCTAGGTTCTGTGACCATTTAAAAGTGAAATTTTCCACTTTTTCGGTCACAAACGTTACTTTGGAATCACCCCATTGATGTTATGTAAAGTTCTATAACATTGCGGAATTATTCGCAATGAAATCACCTGAATGAAAATACATAAAGCTAAAATCACACGTATTTCTCTAACTTTGCGTCATCTTCCGCAACTTTGATGAACATTCGGTAAATTTGGGCGACTTCCGGCAACATACAGCTTTCTGTAACTATTTCCATGGTGTAACATTGGGAAACTTATTATCTTGTAAAATACCTATACTTTAAGGAAATCTAAACGTATCATACATTACACTTACTTTGTCAAGAGGGTTGCTCAAACAAATCTTCAGTTTCCCGTCTGCGCCTGCGCAATCCTCCAGATACACAGAAACCGCCATTTCCTTTGTTTGTAACTCAGTGAAGTCTCCGACACAGCCCGATAGTTTTTGATCGCAGAGACTATCCATACAAACGACTATTGAGTCATTATGTTGGATAACTAAATTATCCCCTTCGTCCGATTTACTCCAACCTTTAGTTCTATTTGAGTAGTGAGTTAAATTCCACTTATCAATATTTGATGCACAGTGAGGTATTATATAATAAACATCTTTGTCAAAATTTAAGCCGGATGGACCGGCTTGTACATTAGGAGTTAACCAGGCTTCATTGTCGTCTACCAGAGGTATCTTGTTGCATTGTTGAAGCGTTAATTCCATAAATTGAACTTTGCCTTCTGGTAATGCTCCATCTGGAATGAATAAAGCGACTCTACTATTTGCAATTGATAATCGACCTCCCTGATCTGTCATAAAACCTGCAGTGTAATCATTCATCTGCAGATAATCTTCAGTGCACTCAAGGTCGACATCTTTGTCATCATCCAATTCTCCATCAGGTACATCAAGATGTCCATCAACATTTTCGCCATCATCCTCAGAATAAATTATATTTTTACCATTTCCACTTTTGCACAATTCAATTTGTGAACTGCTTCTCACATTTGAAAATATCCTAGTGCAATCAAGCATTTCAAAGGCTCTACGCCATTTGGGAGTTTGTTCCAATGCCGGATGTTCAGTTACTGGTGGCGGTTCTATTGTGCTCTTTTTCTTTTGTTCACTGAGGAGTTGCAGTTTGATTCGGGACTGAGTGTTGGTTACGTTGTTTGTACTTTGAGTACGGAATAATTCTGCTACAGATTCCTTGTCTTGGTTATTTACTTGCAAACAATTATTTTTATCTGTTTTGATCGTTCTCTGATGACAATTTGTCCCCGATTGTTTTTGGCCATGATTTTGAGTTCTATCGCCAGTTACTTTATTTTGGGATACAGGTTTTGTTGTTGCATCATCTGGCTTCTGATAGGCTTTAGATGATGGCATATCTGGTTGTTTATTGCCGTTCTCGTCATACAGAATTTTTGCCATTTTTGACTTCAATATCCTTGAAGTTTATCCAAGATTAACATTATCAATGTGTTTCTGATAGAACAAAAGCTCATACCACTACATAGAATACCTCACTTAAAGATTTGTAAATTCAACAGGAACTTTTGCTACATGGTGCTCCACTGAAGGAGGGAAATAAATTTAGTATCTGAAGAAACATTGTCTGCGTTGCACCTTCAAATTAGAACTGTGCATTTTAACATCGAATATGCATACTTTCATATGAATTGAAGGAAATCAATTTTAGACTTGCGTTTGATCTGGTCAGATGGCGTAATTTTGAAAACAGTATATGGTTAAATAGAAATGGTTTCCATCAGATTATGAATGCATGGATCCGTTGTTGTTGTTTTTAATTTGAGAAATATATAATGAGCACCATGACCACGTATCCAAAACTCCATGATAACGAAGCTACGGTAACGGAGCAGATATCATCATCGTTGTAAGAAAACGTCAAAATATCTTTGACATAAGACTGATTATATTCAACTCGGCAAGTTTCACTTCATTTGTCTAGACCTCTATCTGAAACTCAAAGAAAAGAGAGTATAGTATAAAGGTAATAATTGTACACCATTATAAATTAGTAAGGGTAAATGCATAATTTTCATGTGCGGCTGACTTTGTTTTGACCGAAACAGTGAGCCATCAACTATTTCAAGAGGGTGTAGATTATCAAATGGCACAGTCTATATCTTTTGTATAGACGATTGCAAGCGTAGATAAGAAGGAATATCATACATGAGCGTATGTGAGGAAGGTCTGAACAAAAATACAAATCAGCACCCCCCCCCCCGCAAATGGCAGATCTGTTGTTTTGATTGCAACGACGTGCGATTCACAAAGCAGATTGTCTTTGTTGTGATGAATCCAAGCGTTGCGTATGACACTGATTATTGTGACAAAAAACACAACTAAAAACAAACATTATATTTGGAATTTAGTGAAGATTGTAACGGATTTAAGGGGAATTATTATCAAAACAAATAGTATAGCTCATGAGCTTATTTTGGGTTCCGCTTCCTTTATCATAATCATAACAATACATTATTAATCTTAAACAATGTGTTAAGCTACGGTCACAATGATCGTACGATCAAAAGACTCGTACGACTCCTTTAAGAATGAGGCTCGTACGACGTTCGCACGGCGTTCGCAAGAATAGGTATATTTTTTTACAAATATCTGACAAATGTTAATTTTTATGAAATTTCTTTTCTGGGCAATGTTAATAGATGTGTTTCCCCTTGACGAAAATGAGTTTTGTTTTTAAAACATATCAAGAAATACCCTTACGACTGGTCGCAAACGCCTTACAAACAACCTGCGATCAGTTGTTTTGACCGATACGTACGAACGTCGTACGAACGCCCCAAGAACATCGTACGATCAAAAACAGTTCTTAAGCTCGCAGCCTGGTTATTTGTCTTGTTCAATATCTTGCTACGAGTGCCTTGCGAATACCTGCATACGATTGCCGCACGACGTTCGTAAGGCGTTCGCACGACTGTCGTACGAACATCGTAAGAACCTTGCTATTGTAATTCCTATTCAAATGAATGCTTTTAATGTGGAAGTTGACAGAGACGTGCTAATCATCTCTCTGGGATCAGCATATAGTAATCACATTTGCTTTATATGTTGATATTGACATGGTCGGTGAACTTACCAATGGCTCGTAGGAGCCATTGGTATGCTGTTCTCAAACATTATATAGTCATTGATTATGTCAACGAGGATAGGCACTGCGACTGATTTTTAATTTCAGGGGATTGAATACCATGCGAGTATGCTTTGCGATAGTGGCACCATGGAGAATTTGAATATGATGTCATTCCCCCCCCCCTTTTTTTTTCTTAAGCGAGGAATTTGTTGTAATGGCGGTATTTTGTGCCGTAAAATTACTTTTACCCTACTCTTTTCTCTTTCTGTAATTCTACACCTTCTCTTAATACCCTTTCTTTATTTGTTTCTCTATTTCGTGTTGTATCCCCCTTTCCACACTTTATTCTTGTACTAAGTTATTGACAAAATTGTCACAAGTCTATCGCACGAACACAGTCTAAAATGTGTGCGACCTTGCGAACTGATTATGAGTAAACACTCTTTCGTAAGACCACCACAAGACGTTCGTACGAATGTTTACAAAGTGGTCAAATAAACATTGTTAATCGGTCTTACGAGCACCGTAGGACATTCAAAATATAGACCATGACATCTGACATACTTTAAAGCATGGCATATCCATTTATTTAAACAAAAATTATATGTAAAAGGGAAAAGATGGGTCAAAATGCTCTTCGTACAAAACTGCTGCGGAAACAAATTTATAATATGATTTCATTTTATTTTGGAAACTCCGTCTTTTAGGCGTCGAAAAAAAACCCACCACGCTGTTTTACGGGCCTGACCGACCCTAAATTTGCGTTTTTGAAGTTTTCTTTTGTAAACTTGAAATCATGTAAAATCAGCCATTTTTAATATGCTTTCACCAGAGCAATGAGAAATGTTGGAATTTGCAAAGTTGGATATATATCAAACCGTGCCGTCGACCTGCAAAATGGAAAAAGGGAAAACAATCAGATCACAAAGTGCATTAACTTTGGCACGTATTTTTTCATACTTCTACTGAACTCAATGACATCGTTTCTCATTTCCGAATAAGCACATTTATAATAGACCATTCTAAAATTTAATATACCAAAATCAGTACAGTAGTTTGTCTAACATGAACAAATTTGGAAGAGATACACCCCGGGGGGGGGGGTAACTGGGTATTCTGACCGAGTAACCACGTGCGTTACCAAAAAGGTGAGGCTGACAGGTCTAAAGACCTGCAATATACG
>JXSR01S073230.1:10242-22884 GCA_000969725.1 Ophiothrix spiculata
TGGCGCAATTGGTTAGCGCGTTCGGCTGTTAACCGAAAGGTTGGTGGTTCGAGCCCACCCGGGGGCGATGTTCTTTTGGATCATGCCTCGAAAATATTTCAAATAATTTTTTAAGGCTTCTGTTCTTTTTCGAGAACGGGACGGCGGAACGTCATGTTTACTGCAACTTTTGGCCTACTTACTCATGTAAGAATATCACAATTTTTGGCATACATATGGAATAGAGTCTTTTGTTTACACATGCATCAGTACTGATGATTTCACGTCCATGATCAAGGTTAAAATGACGTCAACTACGAAAAAGTTGACACCTTTTTACAATTTCATGATGTTTGGATATTCGATTATTTTCAAATGTTGACAGATTGTAGGCTTGATAGTTCTTAGTGAATTGCAAATAATAATGTATAATTATGTCGTGTTGATTTTGAATGATAATGTAATAAACTCGCGTTGTTTTGATTGAAAAGACGGACGTGAAACACGACTCTGAGATCTCCCCGTTTGAGCTCTGTATTGCATGTTTTTAATATCTACATTATCTATATTTTGTCTTATATTAGCATTCGTATAAATTATCTACTTAACTTGCAATTTGAGCATTCCATGGAGGCAAAAATTGCATTTTTTATGTAAACAAAAGAAAAATACGGCATTCTACGTTGTTGTTCTAGACTCCCAATCTCAAAGCTGGTCTTTTACATGTCTTAGCTCAGCGGTAGTTCCCTCCCCTCATAATGCATAGCTAACTCGCGCCATAAGCCATGGTTCAATTCCCCACAAATTCAGTGGAAACTATTTCTCTTTTCATGATTAAAAAATACTCAGGATTCATAATTTCCTGAGGAGATGGAGGTTATTTACCCTGATTTCTTGAGTATGATTTCGTTTCGAAGTCATGTTTTATTTTTCGAAGTAACGGAGAGATTTGTTCGAACATCGTCATCCATTTTTTATCTAGAGCGTTTTTTACATTGAGTCAAATCACATCTTATTTTTACAGGTACTGATACAATGCACAAGATAGTGACAGAGTGACATAAATTGCCGCTGGCGTCTAGGTAATATACCGTAGTTTACATGTTTACAAAATAGGATAGGAGGGTGGAAAAAAGTTTCTTTTAACTGTCCGATTTACTTAGTCACAATTAGAATTAGATGGATTTCATACGATATATACTAAGCAACACGAGCAAGCGTATTAAAAGTACAGTCCTACCCTTGCGTATTACACTAACAATGTCGTAATGAGCGCACTTGATGACAAATTAGCTATTAACAACGTTTTCCTCCTTAACGTTGCTATAGTTTCTTACTTCTTTCCCAACGGACATAAAATGCACCCGGGACAATCTAACATCCGCATGCCTAGTACACAGTTCACAAGGGCTTGGTAAAAGCGTGTGGTATTTAGGTTGAACAGTTTGAACCGCGATTTAATTAGCAATTGAAAATATGATCGGTAAGTTGTCGGCGGAGTTCATTACAACTTATATATTTTCATATGGAAATGATGAATGTTGACATTTAGATGAGAGTGGACTGGTTAACATTTTTGTCAGTTTCATTTGAATGCTTGATATTGCATCTCAGATTAAATCCGATCCAAAGATCCGATCGCATGAGAAACTACACCTTCCTGAATACGAGTCAAACTGATGTACAAAATGAAGTTTCAAATTCCCAAAGTGATTGGCAAAGTTGTCAAGTAAATGTTTAATTTTGGTAGATTCGACTATTGTTATTACACACCCCTCTTTGCGTTGTTGAAAGGAGGACTGACATAGAGATATGTCTTGAGGGAGACTTAGGGAAGTTCCCTCCAGACAATATGACTCCTTCTCTCCTCTTAGTGATGGGGGAAGTATCAACGCCTACAATCAGAGCATTGTCAGACCGGGATGCAAGTAGAGCGTGAGTGTGACAAATGAAATACTGCAGCCCATGTACTGAAATGCTCAAAATTTTACGTTTACTGTTACATCGCCAAAATATGAGATAGGCCTATAAGAAGTTTATTGCCCTTCATGAAAACAAGGAGACGTGGTCCAACCAGGGCTTGAACCTGCAAAAACTATGCACATAATTATGAGTCTCGTTCCAACCGCTGTGCTCCCCGCTATGTAAAGGGTTTACAGAGCTCAGGTAGTCGTGCGTGCATGAGTTTAATACCACATTAATGATATATGTGACCCGTCATATCGAAAGGTACCTTAATACCGGCATAGTAAATTACGAGATACAGGCCATTGAAGCTGAGCATATTCAAAAATCACGTCCAAGGTCGAATTTCTAATTTCATCAGAAACGTTACCTTTGAAGTGTATTCCATCATATTAATCAGGTTCCAACATCCAAAACATAAGACAAATGTTTTAAAAACCGAGATAAAAATCCTTTGTCCATTTACGTTTAACCAGTACAGAAATTTTAAAGTTGATTTTCTCAGAACTTTAGTTTTCGGAATCAGCCCGATACCTTTTACCAATTTGGATGTAACTTTGTAATCGAACATCCAATAACCAAAAGCAAGGTGTCATCTTAAAGCTTAAAATATAATCTTTCAGATGAGACCAAAAATCAATTTTAAATTTGGGACCCTTAAGGTACCTTTCGATATGATGGGTCACATATTTTAAAATTCTGTCATGAACTCTCATGGGATAGAACCCGCGCACAGAGGAATCTCTGCTGTTGAGGTCTACACGTGATGTTTCTGAACAGATCAACTTCCTATCTGACATCTCTCATGATGAATTCGGGAATTCCCATTCCCCCCTTCACATCAGTTATAACTTGATGTCGAGCAGCAATGTCATGTGAATCATTTCCTTATATAAACTGTTTCCCAACGTATCGGGATTGTGCAATGTGCAGACACTCAGTAACTTATCCGACAATACAATATTTATATGAAATGTCTCACTCTACAATGCAAAACCAGTGGTAAAATTTTTGCTGCAGAAAGTTATTTCGGTAATGTTCAAGGGGAAAACCGGTTGTGACTTTTTCATCATGTGATGACCAACCATTCGTGTTTCAATAACCAAATCAGACAACGTAGACTTTACTTACGGCGTTAAGTCATTAAAATATTTGACACCGACATGTTATGACAAACGTGTTTCATAGCATCATTGTCATTCTTTTATTTCAAGATGATGCAGCCGGCTGGAGGAGGAGAAGCAGCGAAAGAAATGTTCTTGATGCCCTAATAAACTTATTAACTTAACACGCGCAATATTAAGTTAATATTCTGAAAATTAAGTGATCTTTTGTGTAATGGCTCTTGAATGTGAGAGTCGAACACCCGTTGTATTTTTTCGCAAATGAAACAAACATATCAAATAATTTGATTAAGAGGCTAATGTTTTTTATCTTTTTTCTCATCAATTTTACACCAAAATGTATATGCGTCGTACTAAACGAAACTCTTAGCAAAAAGTAGGCTTAGACCTTTCTGACTAAACTGAATTCAAAGTTATAAACTTTAAACACTTTCAGGGAGGTATCCTTTTGATTTACTCAGTCCTTTGAAAACAGTTCAAAATATTTTCTCGGCATGATTCCTAAATCATTACAATGCATACATGTAGGAGATTCAGCAAAGTACATAACTCATTTTGACTCATTATGATTATGCTCCCATCAGCTCAAAATTACGAAAACGAACGTCTAAATAATACATTTTTAATGAGAAAAAGCCTCCGAAATTGACAATTACGCATTATTCCGAAATGTAGACTTTATCAGCTCGAGATGTTTTTTCGTAAATCAGTACTTGTCACTGGTTCATTTCGATTTAAGTATGTATTGTTTATAGCAGTATTAAATGGTAATTTGGGATTTTATAGCCAATTTTGCACAAACACCATCTCATACAGATTTGACATTAAATATGGAATATATCAATTACACGCTTAGAAAAGGGTGTGACGTTACTTGGCGGAATTGCAGAGCTGATATGAAGGTTCGAGGAGTGATCATGTAGTTTCCTCCTGAAGATGCAAAACAAAAGATGTAAATAGACCAAATCCGCTGCGCGTGTGATGACTCCACGCCCACTTAATCAAGTCCATGGTCTCCGAGATGAATTCTCCTCCGGTTAACAACGTGTAGCAATGAAAAGACGAGCACGATCCTTATTTTTCTTGCCCTTGGAGTAAATTAAGCTGATTGACTTTAACCAAGAATGATAGATATTATTTTTTTGTCTCTATGAAAAAATCATTGGCCGATATGATAAATGCTTGTTAAAAGTGTTATTTTTGCACTGAGGAAACTCGCAGGTTTATTTGATGGGCCGGTTTAAGAAGTCAAATAAAAAATTTAAAATGGAACTTTCTGAGATTATTATGACTAGGCAAAAATCACTTTGAGAAGTAAGAACTGACATTAACTTTCAGCTACAGATTAAAGATTGCAACCATTAATGATCAGGAGATGTGGGATTTAGCGCAAGACTTTGGTCTTCCTCTGGAGTATCGAATCGAATCTGTTAATGTGTTACAAAATTGGTTATTTATCACTTTTACTAAGTTTATACAGATCATTTTGCAGGTACTATCGTATACCTAAGGAAAACAATTGATTAAGTTATTGTATATTGTATTGGGAAAAGTGTATTATTTTCAATCAGCTGGTTGATCACTAGTATTGATCTTTAGTAAAGCGCTGATGGCAAAGCATAGGAACTAAAATCCCAATATATGTCTACAATTTGCCGCCCCCTTCCCTTTAAAATCTGTTGAAATAAGTATCAGTCATCTAAATCAATAGTTCTAGGGAATGCTTTCTTATATACTTTTAAAGATACTTGTCGAAGAAGGTCAAAAATCCTATTTTCTTTTTCTTTTTTTTTTGAAGCAATTTTTGGTACTTATCATTCTTATTATTGGCAGTTTTTTTGTAATAATTAAGAAACTAATCAAAAACGTGAGAAAATATTTCCTAGAACTATTGATCAAAATAAGCTATAACGATTTTGGAAAATGCTTTGCCATAACAAAATTTCTAGGCTTTTTTTCAAGCAATAACTTACGTTTTGGTAGGTTTTTCAGAGGCACAGTTTTCAAAACAAAATTAACTGCTACATATAGATTTCTTTGTGAAAATGTCTTTTTGAAAATCATTTTGGATATACATTAATTTGTTTCAAGTTATGATTTAAACAATGTTAGGGATTGTGACTTTGTGAGGTTCCAACCTCCCTTGTTAAAAACATTAATTAAATGTCATATTGATGTTGTCCATGCACCTAAACTTCTTTATCTTTTCTACTCATGATATACTTCAATATTTCTATTTAAATAGCGTATGTTATTTTTACCATTTTGATATCACTTCCACATAAATTTCCAGAACTCATGATATCTTTTACCGTTCAATGTCTTTCAATCAGAAAATCAAGTGTCGTCTAGTCGACGTACTGTGTAGCTTCCCGTATACACGAGATTGTCAGAAAACTGACTAGTAGTGTTCTAACTACTGAAGTATTCACGAACGCGATAATTTGAAATGTGATTGAGAGCTGCTTCCTAGATCATACTGATAATGAAAAGGTAAATCTGAGAGCTACCTGCTGTAGCCTTCATTGGCGTGGCTGTTATTAATTGAGTACACTGCGAAACTTTAGTATTTTTGAATACAAGCGATGAAATAGCATATTTTATATTATCACATGGTACGATTTAAGATTGTATTTAATAATTTCAGTTACAACATGTCGTTTTGTTTTGCTTTGTTTTATAAATCGACCTCATAATCAAATCAAAACTTTTGAATTTCATAATTTTAATTACAGCATGTCGTTTGGTTTTATTTTAGATATCGACCTAAGTCATATCGAAAATTTTGAGCTAGGCTGTTTTCTTAATAATTCGGTGTAATAAGAAACGGCATGAATGCAGATTTGATATGAGATAGTAGGCCTACTAAGCAACGCGAGCAAGAGTATTTAAAAAGTACAGTCATACCCTTGCGTATTACACTAACCATGTCGTAATGAGCGCACTTGATGACAAATTAGCTATTTACAACATTTTCCTCCTTAACATTGCTATAGTTTCCGCCTTCTTTCCCAACAGACACGAAATTCATTCGGGACAATAAAACATGATCAGTTCATGGGCTTGGTGAAACGTGTAGTATTTTGGTGAACAAGTTGAACCGTGATTTAATTAATTATTGAAAGTATGGTCGGTACGTCGTGTGTGGAGTTCATTATAACGTTTTCCTATACAATAGTTGAATGTTGACATTTAGATGAGATTGAACTGGTTAACATTTTAGTCAGTTTCATCTAAATGCTTGATATCGCATCTCAGATTAAATTCGATCCAAAGATCTGATCGCATGAGAAACTACACCTTCCTGAATACCAGTCAATCTCATGTACAAATTTGAAGTTTCAAATTCCCAAAGTGATTTGCAAACTTGTCAAGTAAATGTTTAATTTTGGCAGATTCGACTATTGGAGAGATGTCTTGAGGGAAACTTAGGGAAGTTCCCTCCAGACAATTTGCCTCCTTCTCTCTTGGTGATGGGGGAAGTATCAGCGCCTACAACCAGAGCAATGCACGCTGAGTGAAAGCGTGACAAATGAGATACTGCAGCCCACGGTACTGATATGCTCACAAATTTACGTTACTGTTACAACGCCAAAATATGAGATAGGCCTATAGCATGATAAGCACAGGGGAACTTACGAACCACGGAACAATTAGAGTAAAGTATAATGTCCATGAAAACAAGGTAACGTGGTTCAACCGGCGCGGGGCTTGAACCTGCAAAAACTATATTATAAGTTCCGTGCGCTCTGCCACGCTCCCAGTGGTGGCACCCGCATCTCATTTCTGGGGGGAAAACGAGGGGCAAGACAAATTTGTGGAGGGCAAAACATATGGGGGGAAAATCGGACAAATTTGTTTATTTTGGTTAAAATAATGATATTTAATACTGATATACGCGCGACGTTTATACGTTTTATGTCAAAATGCTCAATGAAAAGGGGTAATGCGCCTATTTTTTTTTCTAGGGGGGGGGGAAAAGGGGGGGGGGGCAAACATATGTTTTGGGAGGGGGCAATTGTAAAGGGTTTAAAGAGCTCAGGTAGTCGTGCGTGCATGTGTTTAATGTTTTTAAAATTCTGTAGAACCCGCGCACAGAGGAATCTCTGCTGTTGAGGTCTACACGTGATGTTTCTGAACAAATCAACTTCCTATCTGACATCTCTTATGAGGAATTGGGAATTCCCATTCTCCCCTTCACATCAGTTATAATGATGTCGAGTAGCAATGTCATGTGAATCATTTCCATTAAAACCGACTTACTGTTATATAAACTGTTTCCCAGTGTATCCGGGGTTTGCAGACACTCAGTGGCTTATCCGATAATACAATCATATTTGGCGACACACCACAAAATAACTTCCCATTGACTTAAGGTGTTTGGTCCATGGGAGATCCGCTAGAGCAATTTTTGTATAAATCGGCATCAGAAAACACCAGAAAACTCAATAATAAAGCAACTGGTTGCTTTTTCTCAAATGATTAAGATCTCTTCTAACACAAAATGATGATAAAAGTTCACCATCATTCAAGGCAAAAAATTTAAGATACTGGACGCTAATGTAATAACGCCCCTATCACTGTCAGCCGAATTTTGTATTACCAGAATCAAGCGCAAATTAAGGAAAACCCTTTAAATTTTACCAAAGTAATCTAGAGATCAAATATGGCATCAGAGCATCTTTAAATAAACCTAACTTTATAATTAGAACAAATATTGACCAAACATATTGCCCTTCCATACGTTTTGAAGTCCTCATTTTAGAAGGGCAGTCAATTTTGCGGATTTTAGAAATGCCGGATTGCGAGTGCTAGTTATTTAGTGTAGTGCGCCCATTTACATGAAATGTCTCTCTCTGCAACGCAAAAATGTTTGCTGCAGAAAGTTATTTCGGTAATGCTAAAGGGAAAATCAGTTGTGACTTTTTCATCTTGTCATGACCAACCATTCGTGTTTCAATAACCATATCAGACAACGTAGACTTTACTTAAGGCGTTAAGTCATTGAACTTGCTAACACCGACATGTTATGAGAAACGTGTTTCATAGCATCTTTGTCATTCTTTTATTTCAAGATGATGTAGCCGGCTGGAGGAGAAGAGACAGCGAAAGAAATGTTCTCGATGCCCTAATAAACTTATTAACTTAACACGCGCAACATTAAATTAATATTCTGAAAATTAATTGATCTTTTGTGTAATGGCTCTTGAATGTGAGAGTCGAACACCCGTTGTATTTTTTCGCAAATGAAACAAACATATCAAATGATTTGATGAAGAGGCTAATGTTTTTTTCTCCTCAACTTTATGCCAAAATGTATATGCGTCGTACTTAACGAAACTCTTAGCAAAAAGTAGACCTTTCTGACTAAACTGAATTCAAAGTTTAAACTTTAAAATCTTTCAAGGAGGAATCCTTTTGATTTACTTGGTCCTTTGAAAACAGTTAAAAATATTATTTTCTCAGCATGATTCCTAAATCATTACTAGGCATACATGTAGAAGATTCAGCATAGTACATAACTCATTTGACACATTTTCTGATTATGATCCCATCTGCTCAAAATTACGAAAACGAATGTCTAAATAATACCTTTTTTTCAAATTGAGAAAAAGCTTCCGAAATTGACAATTAAGCCTTATTCCGAAATATTGACTTTATCAACTCGAGATTTTTTCGTTAACATAGTAAATCAGTACTTGTCACTGATTCATTTCGATTTAAAGTATGTATTGTTTCTAGCAGTATTAAATGGTAATTTGGGATTTTATAGCCAATTTTGCACACAAAGACCATTTCATACAGACTTGACATTAAATATGGAATACCGTATAGGGAGTGACGTTACTTGACGGAATTGCAGAGCTGATATGAAGGTTCGAGGAGTGATCATGTAGTTTCCTCCCGAAGATGTAAAACAAAAGATGTAAATAGACCAAATCCGCTGCGCGTGTGATGACTCCACGCCCGCTTAATGGTTGTAAGCACCTCACTCAATGATACATTTTTGCATTCACTTTTTTCCATTTTTGCTCATTTTTTTTACCTTATTTGGCATGAAAATCAAAAAATTGGCCAAAATCCTAAAATGTAAAAAAAACGCAACATGGGAGTGGGTGTTTAAAATTAAAATTCCCATTCCTAGGTCATTTAAAAAAAATGTTATTTTTACCTTTGTTGGAAGCCCAAATGGCCAAAAAATGTGTTTTTCGTGATTTTCTCAAAAAATGTGATTTTTGGTCAAAAATCAACATAACCATCATGTTCCTTGTGAAAATTCCTTTCTGGAAATGTATACTTTTAAGATGAATTGTCCTCCGGTAAACAACGTGTAGCAATGAAAAGACGAGCACGATCCTTATTTTTCTTGCCCTTAGAGTAAATTAAACTGATTGACTTTAACCAAAGAATGATAGATATTAATTTTTGTCTCTATGAAAAAATCATTGGTCGTGATGATAAATGCTTGTTAACTTTGAAATGAAAACGCACTCAGGCACTGATCAAATCTACCTTAAAACATTTTTAAGTCTAGAAATACGACGTACAAAAAATGATAAACAAAAAAAAACAGTTAAAAATGGAACTTTCTGAGAATATTATGTATGACTAGGCAAAATCACTTTGAGAAGTAAGAACTGACATGAACTTTCAGCTACAGAATAAAGATTGCAACCATCAAATGATCAGGAGATGCGGCATTTAGCGCAAGACTTTGGTCTTCCTCTGGAGTATCGAATCGAATCTGTTAATTTGTTACAGAATTGGTTATTTATCACTTTTACTCAGTTTCTACAGAACATTTTGCAGGTACTATCATATACCCAAGGAAAACAATTGATTAAGTTATTGTATATTGTATTGGGAAAAGTGTATTAACTATTATTTTCAATCAGTTGGTTGATCACTAGTATTGACCTTTAGTGAAGCCCTAATTGCAATGCAAATTGCAAACATTGCAATTTTTTCAGAGCTTTTCAAAGGCAAGGTTTTCTAAACAAAATAATCTGCTATAAATAGATTTCCTTGTGAAAATTTCTTTTTGAAAATGGTTACACCTTTATTTTGTTTCAAGTTTTTCTATCTTTTTAAAATAGCGTATGTTATTTTTAACATTTTTTAACATTTTGATATCACTTCCGCATAAATTTCCAGAATGATATCTTTTACCGTTCAATGTCTTTCAATCAGAAAATCAAGTCTCGTCTAGTCGACGTACTGTGTAGCTTCCCGTATACACGCTGACTAGTGGTGTTCTAACTACTGAAGTATTCACGAACGCGATAATTTGAAATGTGATTGAGAGCTGCTTCCTAGATCATACTGATAACGAAAAGGTAAATCTGAGAGCAACCTGCTGTAGCCTTCACTGGCGTGGCTGTTATTAATCATGTTAATTGAGTACACTGCGAAATAGCATAGTTTATAATATTATCACATGCATGCTTATACGATTTAAGATTATATTTCATGATTTCAATCACAACTTGTCGTTTCGTTTTGTTTAAAATGTCGACCTAATAATCAAATCAAAACTTTTAAGCTTCTGTGTTCTTTTAATTCTCTGATTATTTGGAGCTAAGAAACTACATGAATTGAGGTTAAATTTGATATTTCAACATTCACATTTCATACCTGCGATTTCGTTTCGGATTGTGAAAAAATAAATAATGGACGATAACAATCATAGAGTAAGCAATTTTCGGAATTTTTACCACAGTAAACAGTTATACCCGGACTTATAGACTATCAGATGGTCTTGTTTTGAAATTAGCAATGACGTTTTCGTTGCATGTGATATCGTGCCAAGCGAGACGGGCAAGTGTAAAAGACAGAATGCAGAAAAGACAGAAACAACAGAATTGACAGAAAACATGAAAGACATAAATGGCAGAAAAGAGAGTAATACCAGGTCGAGTTTAAAAGGGAGTACATTAAGAAGTCTACGAATTTCCATAATTTCATAATTCAAAGCAATAACCAAGACATTCGACTTTCTCATTCACATTATTTTCATCTTGCAGCAGCCTTTCCCTTCCAACTGACTCCAAAACGGAAGTCAATGTTTATTTTACTAAAATCTCAAGAAAATGCTTTACAACAAGATTGCTTTTCTCAAGGCTGGCATAAGGTAATGAATTGATCTTGTTTGTTTTGACTGGAAGTTGGTTACTGCAAAATAGTGATGTTTATTGAAGTTAAAAATAACCATTATCCCTTATTATATAAGACCATTCAAGTGCAGTGAAACTTGAAGAGATGTTACATCATGTGAGCTGGTAATTTTCTTGTGTAAATTAGAAATTTATTGTTATCACCAATGCAATCATCATGCCATATTGATAAAACCCAGGGATACAACTTTGTACCTGGGTCAGGAAGGGTCACTTCAATGCTCTTAATATCATTTTTATTTGAAAATCAGAGCCGTGCACTTGTTCCCTGGGAAATTCCTCTAACAAGGTTAATACCCTTCATTTGGGGTTATTTGGATGTATTGGTATTTTGAAGGGTTTTCAAAACTTTTTTTACACAAATTTAGAAGTTTAAAAAAAACCCAGAAAAAAACTTGTAGAATTTTCACCAAAATACCGCAAAGTTTGGCTAAATTTGATAAAATTTGACTCAAACTATATTATATACCTTTAGGTTCGCTAATTCAAATTTGAAAGAGACCCGTCAATACACAATAATGGCTTTGATAACCTTGTATGACCTTGAATTGACCTTCAAAAATTTTTCATCAAACGTTACCTCAATAAATCTACTTTCATCGATATACAACAATGGTTTGGATATAAACGTAACCTCATATTACTACTGATATTGACTGAATTATGCCGGTAAAACAGACTCCCCAGTTCCATACTCTACAACTCAGTTTGATAATTTTCTGTCTTTTCTGTCAATTCTGTCTTTTCTGCATTCTGTCTTTTACACCTGCCGAAGCGAGACTGCTAACACTCGGGGTGTTCACTATCTAAACTTCTAAAGTGACAAGGGTGTGTACAAATGTGTGAACAAAAAATAAAGGGTCTGAGTCAAATCTTTTACAGACACCTAATATATACAATATACAACATTGTGACAGAGTGACATAAATTGCCGATGGCGTCTAGGTAATATAGTTGACAAAATGCCGACATAAAGTGATATGAGGATGGGAAAAGTTTCAATTAGCTGTCCGATTGACTTAGTTACAATTATACAGATTTGATATGAGATAGTATAGGCCTACTACTATGCAACGCAAGCAAGCGTACTTAAAAAGTACAATCCTACCCTTGCGTATTACAATAACCATGTCGTAATGAGCACATTTGATGACAAATTAGCTATTAACAATGCTTTCCTCCTTAACGTTGCTACAGTTTCCGACTTTTTCCCAACAGACACGATATTCATTCGGGACAATAAAACATGATCAGTTCACGGGCTTGGTGAAGGGCACTGAGCTATAAACATGGAGAGGAGAAATTGGGGGTTTTCGTAGGCCGCCGTGCCGCCATCTTGTGTATACCCTGATACCTTGTCCATTTTTGAGGTCCGTGTGTCGCTATTAATATTCAAATTT
>JXSR01S073231.1:31673-42895 GCA_000969725.1 Ophiothrix spiculata
TTTTTTTAACGTGACCTGCTGAAATGGCTGACTTTGAACCCTTATTATCAGAAAAGGATGAAAGTAAATGCAAATAGGAAAAGTGGGTGTATACAAATTTTGGAGTTTTTCCAATGCAAATGTATGTGAAATTTTTGCGGTTAAATTGGTATTTTCTATGAAAATCAAGCATTGGTATTTTCTATGAAAATTAAAGATTTGAGACTTTTAAAGCAAATGAATTTGTACCCCTACATCATTTTTGTTTGTTTGACCAGTTCTGGTATAAAACATATAAAAACTCAGATTGATGAAATTTGAAAAATATATATCGGCTATAAGACCTGTAAAGTGAAGAAATAACAAGAGGCAAAAATACGTTGATGTGATGTACGAAAGGTACCTAAATTCGGCTCTTCATACTTGCCTGTGATTTTAATTGCGATAACTAGGCGTCAAGATTTCGATAAAAGTACCTTTTGTCACGATAGGTCATCATCTGACGTCAGCAACGTCCACAGAGCTATGTCAGAGCTAGTGCTTTGAATGGCCTCGCTGCCCCGCTCGCTGCGTTGAAATATTTTGCATTTCATGTGAAATGTAATGAATGTGACATGCGGGTTTTTTTACTGAAAAGTAACCTTTTTGGGTTTTTTATATAAATATGCCAACAATTCTAGAGTTTTATTCGTGACAGTGAATAATTGAAGAAAAATCAACACGCTATGCAAAAAAAAACAGAAAAAAGAAAAAAAAATATCAAACGAATATGACGGAGTTCGAACCCACGGTCTCTAGATTCAGGGTCCTGAGCTTTAACCACCGGACCAGCGAACTGACTATGAGATCAAAGGGTATTTTAAACTATATTCATGCGTATTTAAAGTAATTGTTACGCATGTGCAATACGTGTTCAATGATGGAAATTTCGGTGTTTAAACATGCTGATTTTCAATGTTAGGACTTCAACAAATAAACCCTTACATCAATTTTGTTTTAGCGCATTTTAACGTAAAAATTTAAAAGGACTTATAGAAAAATGTTTATAAATATTGCTAACATTTCATCGTATGGACATTTAGTGAACAGTTCTATTTTCTTATTGATAGCCCTATGTTTTATTATTATAAATCCTTACCTGTTTTGTTTTATGTTGGTTGTTGTTTAGAATAAAAGAGGTGTATGAAGAACGTAAAGCAACGCACATTTTTTCAGTTTACACCCTGTATAAGTTTCGCACACCCTGTATAATGTCAGTATTATTTGTATACTTGGTATCCTTGTAATATGAATGTATACTTTTATGGTCTTAAATGAAGATATTTAATCCTGTGTTGAGAAATATTCAAATTTTTGCTGGTTTCCTCATTTAGTGGTATGTTACACTTTTTCTGACCAATTCATGACTTATGATCACCAATAGACAGCTGCTAAGTAGCTAACCAATTTACCCGAGCACTGAACGACGTTATGGCCATTCTTCAGAATTTCAATCTGACTCAAGTAACTGTAACAAGACACCAGAAAGTGATGTGCAGAACACAATTTTATATGAATAATGCGAAATTTATAAGGTTGATGTGGAAGACCAAATAGATCTCTTCGCACAACATTTCTGAGAAATAATATTTGCAAACCATTTAAACCCGGGTTTAATGTATTATATGAATTACAGTAAATTTCAAGTAATATCAATAGTTTTATCTTCTTTTTCATTCTTATCTTCTATAGCGGACGTGGATGATTCATCCTGTGTCGGTAGATGTGGTGTGGCGTATAGTGCTGCCTTTCCGTGTCAGTGTGCTTTTCAGTGCGTAGATTATCATAGCTGCTGTCCTGACTTCGACAACGAATGCCGCTAAAATAGATAAAGCCTCTATCAACCAAAGCAAAATACCTGTACCAGCAACGTTGTCCCGCTTAAAACATTCTGTGCCCTTAGATTCTCAACTTTCGCTACTTAATTATAAATATAAAGGCAATGAAAAACAATAGAAAAGATTATCATGTGATTTTGTCAAACGTCCTGGTAATTTTAATTTAGTAGTTTTTACTGGCAGATGTTAACATGGTTAAGAAGATGGGAATATGCCAACTGGTTTTAGGTTTGTTATTATTGCCATATATCAATTATAAATTATCAATTTAACGTTAATTTTGTAAGTAGGCCTATAGACCCTTAATTATAAGTTGAACCAAGGGCGTTATATAACTAAATAATTAATAAATACATATCAACTTTTAATCTCTTTAGTCTAAACGGCATTTATATAATACCGGGTTTTTTGCCATGCGACAGTTTAAAAGTCTCTTTTTAGAGATAAAATGGCTTCAATGGTTTAACTCGAAGTATGGCTGAAAACATAGTCGGCCTCCAAACAAAATGTTCGCTACCAAACATTTGGTCGTGACGTCGAAATGACGATTGACTCCACTAAAATAACTTCAACACCGAATTGAGACCAAATAAAATTTCGCGCTAGATTGCACATGTATATTAAATTGCCATATACATTGCACCAAATGTTTTTTACCGGTTCATACTATAAATTCGTTGGCAAATATTTTGTAACGTAACATTAAAATGTTGGTAGAGAAAATTTTGTTTGGAGGACGACTATGTTTTGAGCCTAAGACTGTATCATCACCTATACCAGCAACGTCATTTAAAGTACTATTTAATATCCAAACAAATCGTTATTCGTAGGAATGAAGACCTGATGAATTTGCCTCCAATAAGCTTATCCTCTCTAAGGTATGCTTTGAAGGCGAAACAAGCAGCACACAACTAGACGTGTTTCGGATTACCAATTTGAATTTTAAGAAAAACTAAACGCATCAATCTCCTGGATGTTTTGAGAAAATGGTCCACCACCTGGTGGTTTATTGGAATACGAGTCAATTGAAATGTTGCTCCGATACTGATAAATTAACAATGTACTAGTAATTTAAGTTAAGTTGTAGATCATCTATATAAAATTAGTATATAATACGCATAGCTTTGCTTCAAGAAATGATCTTTGCAATAACATGAACGAAACATAATCTAGACGACGCGTAGAAAGAAATGTTGAACACAATTACTAATACTTAATCGTGAGTCGGATGAAAATATTTTTAGGCAATTTAAAACACATACCCCTTTATTTTCAGATAAATGGGAACATACTAAATTAGTATTAAAAAATGACATTTGTCCAACGTGATATTGTCCATTGTGCCATATTTTTTTTATAGGAGCCAATCATGATCATTAGGCCCAATAGGCCTCACACCCCATTATTCACAAACATGAGTACCCCGGCGCTATTAACTAATAATAATTATGCCTGCTCTAATCGATACTATCCTTGAAAACTCATCGTGTGTTTCTGTCGCTGCGATAATTTGCTATAATATATATATAGGCATGCGTTATAAAAAAATACAATACAAAATACTTATTCTGGTTACTTCACTGACGATCAAGCACATTACTATGAACCAGAGATCAGCTTTTACCCACCTTCTTCTATTGAAAAGGTCAAAGGTAACTAGACCATGCTTGAATAGGTCAAACCTTTTGGTCAACGGCACAGCGGAAACATTTTACGTTACACCAGGCCCCTGACACTTTATCCCCATATACTTCATAGCTCATTTGATTACTATTTCTCAACGGTCGCTGGTTAACGTTTCTTCGCTGATCACGTGATCAGTGGCTCCAATTAACGAGAACAGACAAAGAATAATCCTTCTCAAATATCGATAAATCTTGATATCGTCCTTGGTGTATGTTACACTTAATCGGGTACAAGGTGTGCAGCATTCTTCATCGTGTGTTCTCGTTTTTGTCCACATATTACGTTACACGTCACGTAATTGGGGCCATGTTTTGAGCTCAGTGTCATCTCTGCAAAATTGGGCGTAGTTTTGTTAGTAAATCCGGAGCATAGAATGTTTCAGTTTCTTGGTTCTGTATGAAACATAAAACGGTTGCTGCGGAAACAAAAATTGGGACGTTTTTCATGAGGCATGGACTGTTAAAACTCTCAGAGGATGAAAAGGATATAATTCTGGGTTTTTTCCCCTTTATTTAAAAATGGATTTATTCCGAAAATATAAGAAACGAAAGCGTATTGGATGACATTGAATGGAGCACCGTTTTTAAACAGGTACGTTATGTACAACATTGAAAATTAATGCGTTGAAAGCTTAAATCTTCGAAAAAGCCAGGTTTATTTTTCCCTGTCGAATTCAATATTTTCCGGGTAAACGGCTTATTTTGGTCGTTATCACTACCTGTGAATGACACAAAATTATACGTGTTGTTTACGGAGAACGCGTACAAGTCTTTTTCTTGGTAATTACCCATTTCATTAACACTACTTGATTTTAGGGAGAAATTTCAACAACGGAAAATTTGACTGGAAAATACATGTTATTGGCTACATTGCCATTGCTATTACGAGTATTTAATTTCATGATAAATTTAAAACAAAATTCATAATTAATTATGTAATTATATTAATTACAGTCTTTGTAATTTAACCTGTCAAAATTGGAAAGAAATAGTTTCACGGAAATACATTAAATTCTAAGGTTTCCGCGAACAAGGCATGAACATTTTTGTCGTAAGCTGTTGATGCCACTTTGACCATATTCTTGGCACTAAACTCAACAATAAGTGCTTATGTATAATTAGGAGACTTTACTCTTCATGTACGCCAAAAATTGTGATGTTCGAACATGTGTAAGTAGGCAAAAACTTGCAGTAAACTTGACGTTCAGCAAGGCGAGACGAAAAAAGGAATGTAGCCTTAATTAGATTGTTTTATATAAACAAAGATATATTGCATGGATTACAGATGATTATATTAAAAAACAATAATCAACGATCCGTCAGAAATAATAAAAACACCTGTCGAAGTCCCCGTCTATATACAGAGTGAGTCATAATGAAGTTGACAGATTCGTGATTGCATACAAAAACTGATGTTGTGATGACTACCAACACAAATGAACTTTCAGTCTTGTCTTCTGCTTATTGTTAAAAAATGAAGGAAATCGGTGATTCCGACGTCTGTTTTAATAAAGAAACAATTTTTCAAGCTGTCCGCAGAATAAATGAGGAAACAAATCACAAATGCAAAATAAACTCCTGATTAACTTAAGCAATTACCAGTTTACGAATACCCAACCCTTCCTCCGACAGATATTTAAACATTGGATCAAGGAGATGGATCATTCATAGGAAAAGCTGTCCATGATTTGCTGATCTTTAACAGAATGGAGTCTCAGAACCATTTAAAACGAGGGTTTTGATACAGGAATAATTTCAAACACAGATCTCAATGATTGGTATATGCATTGAACCAGTTTTGAACCTGCCTGACACTGAATTGGTAGAGCCGATCGATGGAATTAGAAGTCATTATCATACGTTATATAAGCAGAAACGAAGATTGAACATGTGGTCAAATTGATTTAATTGATTAAATATCACCCACTTTTCCCCATCTGACCGTATAGCTCAGTTGGTAGAGTGTTGGGCTAGTATTCCCAAGATCCCGGGTTCGAATCTTGGATGGTCACTGAATTTTTCACTGATTGTCACTTTGTTGTGTGGAATATGATTTATAATTATTTCCTTTACATCGTATGTTGCCTTCTGACACAGTTGCACAAGGCAGTTCGTAGTTGAAACGTAATTGCAATCACATAGGGCTTCAGAGGTTCAAATCAAATCAATGAAATCATACGCCAGAATTATTGTTTAAAAGGGGTCATTAAGAGCTGAGACTCAGATTACGAGCATACGAAACAGAGCTCCAAATTGCATCAATCTTACTCAAAGAAGAGCAAGGAATTAGTAACAGGTGAATGCACAGGTTAACTTACTTTGCATTTTGTTTGCTCATCGATGCCGTGGACAGCTTGTAAAATAAGTTGTTTTACTAAACCAAGCATAGCTTTTTCTCAGGAATTACCGATTTGATTTTCTTCCATTCCTTTTTCAAAATAAATAATAAGAGTCTGCATATTTACAAGGTATCTAATAGCGGTTTTGCATATCAGCAGTTCTTTTGTCATACAATCATGAATCTCCGTCAACTTTATTTTGACTCAACCTGTATTCTATACTGGATGGTCAAGAAATAGACAAAAATAAAAAGTGCTTCACTTCGAGGTTCTTATTAAAGATATGGAGTGTTTGAAGAATTCCCCCCCCAAAGTATGTATAATAATTATATAGAAGAATAAATAAAATGAGTCTAAGTATAAGTTTTGTATTTTGTATGCTTTTAGACAGATCTCGATATGGTAGGATCTCTCAGTGTTTAGACTTTGTCCCAGAGGCTGATGACAACAAGAGACTCTCAAATGCTTCCTACATCATCAGAAAAAATATACATGTAAAGCTTATTTTCTGGAACATATGAAAAAGACTTATGTGACTGAAAACTCACAAAATAATAGGTAAAACGAAAATGAAGACGTAAAACACATTGAATGTTTTTCTTCCTCGGACCAATATCTCGGACCAAAGTCTTAATTCACTCTAAAGCATTTAGACAGATAATTACAGTGGGTATACTTTATAATGATTCTTTACTATCTTATTTTCACAGGTAAGCGCACGACAAACAAATACTTATTTACCTTTATGGTAAAGCTTATTCGATAGTTATTACTATTTAATTAGATTTTATTATTTTAATTTTGTTTTGATGTATTTGTTATAACTGTTAACAAAATACCACCTTCACATATGGCATTGGTTTTGCGTCATCGATGGGGCATGACTGTCAACTATATTAGAGTACTTTTTACCAATTTACACAGGTAAATGATGGAACTGTTTAATCTAACACAGGTGCTACCATGCATGTATCTCATTAAAGTTACTCCTATTTTTCTGCTTTTTAAGATTATGTGATCGGATTTTAAGCAATCAACATTCTCAAATTTATTAGTCCATCCAGATGGACTTCCTACGCGAACGCGAAGCGTGTACGGCGCTCGCTTGTGAGGTCCATCTAAATGGACTACAAATTTATATGCTAAGGAAGCGTTACATATTGTGGATAACAGTAACTTCCATCAACACATTTCCTCGAGTTAAATGTATATGGACAAGTCGATTGTACGTACTCAGGGCAGGACTAAAATTGGATTGTAGAAATACGCTCATATTGATACAAAAGAGACAAAATTAGGAAAACAGTTTTATACTAATCAATCTACAGAGCAAGAAATGTTTGATTCTTTTATTAACGTTTTCTTAAACTCACAGGATTGAGCTGTTATCTCTTCTTTTAGAAGTAATACCTTTCTTTTTATACAGACAAACTTGAATTAGATATTGTTCTCGTCGGTTTTTTCCAATAAAATAGCACAAAAAAATATTTTGCAATTAATATATACTATAAAACAACATGCAACAAAATAATGTCAATGGGTTAACAAAATCGTTTACAAAATGCATTGTTATGTATTACAAAACATTTAAACTACGCTAATGATTATTTTCTATGCCACTTAAGGAATCAAGGTTGAGAATAACAAATAATTATCTATGTATAAAGTAGAGCTTACAATGACCCTGACAGTAATCTTGAATTTGGTGAATTGGTAGAACAAAGAACTCCCGGGGGGGGGGGGGAGTTCTTCAAAAACAATTGTACGGGGATGCTCAAAGTAGACTTCGGAATTTTGACCATCTCTATACCTCAAAAAGCGTGATTTTGTGACCCATCTCTATACCAATTTTCTTTAAAAAGCACCCAATTTAGGGCAAATTGGATGCTTTTTTGGCAAAATTCTCCAAAAAACACCCAATTTTGCAAATTGGGCGCATTGGGTCTGTGACGAAAACCCACCCATCAATAAACCAAAATTACGAAAATGCACCCCAAAACCTTTGAGCATCCCCGTATACCATTTGTCAGTAAGAATCCCCCGGGAAAGAACTACACCGTTGTGAAAGACGTGGCAATAGAACAACAATTCAAATAATACGCATCATTAAGGACGCTTAGCAAAATAGCAATTAAACTCAATAGTAATTGGACCTTGCGCTAAATAAAACAAATAATTACACGCTCCATATTATTTTTGATCCAGATATATGACCGTTAAATAATTGCTGTCATTTAAACAACAATACTTATTTTTCTGCAACAGATGAAAAGAAAAAATCATAATTGATATCATCTGCAAAGTCCCCCCCCCCCCTTTTTTGGGATGAGCAATCACATATTTAAGTACCCCCTCCCCCGGGAAAATAGCCTTGTAAAAGCAATCAAATAACAAGGGTATCATTTACCTCTTTTCTATAAATTGCAGCGGTGAGACTTTTCTAAGTATGGCTATTTTGTATCCATATCCATATTAAGTTAATCCATATCATCGAACATTTTGGCAGGTTTTAAGCGATTTACCTTTCTGCAGAAAAACATAACAAATAATACAATTTAGTAAGCTGGTGTAAGGTGTCAGTCACAGACAATATTCATTAAAAACGCTTGAGTCGAGGTGCGAGGTGCTAATGTGAAGAAATATTGCACATATCAGTGATATCAAAGTTTTATGATTAATGGAAGTTTTATTTTCAAACGTACGTCTGTTGGATGCTGGATGCAAGCGTATTAAGTTCAATATATTTTGTACACAAAAGAATTGATACTAAGGAGTAAAATATTTCGTAGAGCTATTTTCATGAATAATACTTCCAACAGGAACATCAGATGTGTTCTGGCGGTGTTCATTCCAATTGTATTCAATCTGTAGATGTAGGAAATATTTCAGTATAGATCATCTAGATGATGCAATGATCCTTCCATTGTTCTGTTTATTGCGGAAGTTAATTGGCATTCTACTTTCTAGACACCACGTACAAACGATCAAATAACAAGTGTAACATTTACCTCTCTTCTACAAACTGTATTGTTTGGTGACCGACTTAACAATGTGAACAAAATTGAAAAGTGTTTTCTGCCGTTGTAATTGGAGATTTCTCGATACGTGAGCCAAACACTACAACCAATGGGTGCTAAGTATGGCTATTTTATATCCATATCATCGAAGTATTTTGACAGCTTTTAGGCGATTTTGTTTTCTGGAGAAAAAATAAAGATTACTGAAATAAGCTGGTGTAAAGTGTCAAAGACAGTAAAAAATTCATTTGAAACGCTTGAGAGTCGACGAGCGAGGTGTTAAGCTAAAGAAATTGCACATTAGGGTGTCGAATTTTATTGATTAATAGTAGCGTTATTTACAAACGTACGTGTGCTGGATGGAAAGACGTTCAGAAACTAAATTGCCTGTAAATGAGAAAAAATATGGAGCCCAACATACGACTACCGTAGAAAAGTTTCACATATACTGAATGCGTGCCAAACAGACACCACCATATGGATAACGAATTAAACGTATACATACAGGACAACAACAATGTAAAAAACAAAAACATTTATAAAACAAAAGTCACCTGTATCTACTTTTGGTTTTCGTAAGCAAAGAAATGTATTAAAACAATTTACATGAACAAAATGAAAAGCGCCATATTAAAAGGTTTTCAGCTCAGTAATTCTAACCAACATCAATTTTCTTTGCACATTTTTTCACACAATTATTTGCGTTTTCCCCCGGTTTTCAGACTTTTTTCTCTCCTTGTAGTTCTCTCGTCCTTCTTGTCCGTTTGCATTCCCGATTTCCCGCTCGATTTTTGTCAGGGGTAGTCTGCTCCCCTTGTCCTGCTTAGACAAGATTCTTTACTGAGCCGTTGAACCTCTGTGCAAGTGTTTGTCTTTGTGCGCTGTGCATGTTTAATATATGTGTGTACTTGGTGAACTATACTCATGATACAAGAGAAAGAAAAACGTACTGCGTAATTTACTGGTCCTGAAAATATAAAATAAGCATTGAAATAACCTTATCAATAGTAAAGCAGATAGTTAAGACCCCAGTGCAAATTGGCAACTCAAAAACCGACAGCAAATGTTATTATTTAGTCAACCAATATATCGCAAAACGCGACTGGTCGTTCAGACTGAAGTGGTCATTCCAGATTGCCAAATTTACTGTTAGTGAAGCTTGAGTCTTTGTATGAGACAAAGTCTTAAGAGACCCCGGTAAGAAACGTGGTAATTGAGTGACCCTTTATTAGTGTGTAAGATGCATTTTCTTGTTAATTAGCACCGCACCAGAACTGTTTAAGATGGTATGTTGTTCACCTTTGTTTTGACACATTCAATAAAACTGTAAAATATGGCGTTTAAGTCACGTCTACCGATAGCAGTGGCACAGCAAGCATAATACACCTTTGTAACAAGTCTTAAACTAAACTCATTAGAGGACTATACACATTACTTTACACCTAGCAACTTGAAACCATTTGATGTTCATGACTTTGAGTATACCATGAGCATATTTATATGCCCATCACGGCAGGACTTGAAGTTTTGAAATCAAGCTCTTAAAGTTTGTATTTGTGATCATAATTAGTGCATTTTTTTTAGATTCTCACCAGTATAAGGAATGAAGGTCAATTTATTGTTTTCAAGCTAGAAAGCTATGTAACACTTTATTACCTGTATATCCCTTGCTCTTTTTTGACAGTTTCGTTCTAGTACGTAAATTGATTTTTTTTTTCAATCTCACCCTGTAAATATAATACTCATTTTAACAATGTTTAACTGTATGTTATGCATTGGTCAAGTTTTAACATCTGAAACATTTTTTTAGTTTTAGTAGACATTTGAACTACATATTCCTGGTTAATAATTTCACCACTTAATTCTTAAATGTATTATAGCTATATACTTTTGTCTTTGCGGTGTTGTGCGTTTTTAAGTAATTTTTTAGTAACTTATATTTTGTAACTTACGGATCAGTGGAAGAACAACAACTAAGTTGAATCTGATTGTACCGTATTGAAATAAAGTATTGAATGAATGAATGAATGAATGAAGTGAGCGCGTTACGTGCGCAGATTTGTGCCAAATAAGTACCGAATATAACTAAATAAGTCACATTAAAGTCACTTTTAGTACCTAAATTTATATCTGTTACCTGATCAAACATCTGATGTTATTATTAGATACTTCACTTACCCAGTATCTGGGCGGTGAACGTTGATATTTCACACCACTGACCCATTTACACATAACACATTAGCTTACATTCAAGCAGGCGTGACTTAAACCGGGCTTGGATGTTTTGCTTTGACGCTTAAATAGAGTGTTTCTAGATACTTTTTC
>JXSR01S073231.1:93234-109269 GCA_000969725.1 Ophiothrix spiculata
TAAAATACCTCATAACTCCAACAAATACATGTATTTTCGTGTGGTACATTTCACTAGCAGATTAGTGATGGCATACTCCTAATAATATTTCATTTTGTAATTGGAATATACCTTTTTCCTACTTTTCCTACGTTTCATACTTTCCACATGAAAAACCAAGTTATGCTTTAACCTGGCTTAATCTGTCTAACCTGTCCGACGAATTATTCCTCTTTGATATTACTGAGATTATCGCCGCCACTAGGCGTAAAGATTTCAGGCAACGTGCACGTATCGAAATCAGTCTTTAATCATGTTAATAGGCGTCTATTGCATCACTGGTCAAGCTGAAAATGGACCAGATGTTAAGGCTACAGTCCCTAAATGGGTGCCATTTTTGCCAACGGCATCTTAAGTGCAACTTTTTACCTACTTACATGTATCAGAATAATACAATTGTTGGCGTACATATGTAATAGAGTCTCTAGCTTATACATGAGACTTTAGTAGTGATTTCACGTCCATTATCAAGGTCAAAAATACGTCAATAAACTACTTCGCCTGTTTTCAAATTTTGACAGATAGTAGGCTTGATACTTTTTATTGAATTACAAATAATATTTTATAAATGTGTTGTGTTGATTTTGAATGATAATGTAACAAACCCGCGTTGTTTTGCCCGAAAAATTGGGCGTGAATTATGACTCTGAGTTCGCCCTGTTTGAGCTGTGAATAGCCTGATTTTAGTATCTACATTATCTACATTTTGTCTGATATACGCATTCGCATAATTTACTTACAAATTGAGCATTCCAATTAGGCAAAAATTGCAATTTTTATGTAAACAAAAGAAAAATACGGCATTCTAATGTTTATGTTTTAGATTTTAGTTTGATCCCGGCCTTCTAAGAGTGTGGATTCCTCGTACCCTTAAATAAGGAAGCAATGAAGATGAGTGCTCGCCTTGAAGAAAAAAACAGAGGCTTTTTTACCTGCATTTAGTTTGTTAATGTGCACAAATTTGAAATGCTGCATTGGTCACTACGTTACGAATAAAACATATCCCTAAATTGGAATGTACACTCTTAGAAGGCCGGGATCAAATATACGAGTAGTTTTCCGGATCATTTTATTTTGATCCTTTAAGGGTCACTTTTGATCCAACGTGGATCGTTTTGATCCTTTTTCGGATCAATATATACAAATGGATCAAATTCACCAGGCTCATTTTTGATCCGGTTTTAGGATCATTTTATTTTGATCCTTTTTTATCACAATATCAAAGTTTTGATCCGTATTTCTGGATTACTTTGATATGGAAAGGATAAGCTCATATTTGATACCGCGTTTGGATCTAACGTGATCTTTTGTCTCATATTTGAGTACACCCCATATCCACTACATAGCCGGGAATGTATACAATGGTATAAATACGATGCTTTCACCACACTTTACAGCTCAGCCTGTCCCGTGGCCGAGTGTTTAGAGCGATGGTCTCGTAATTTATATGGTGTACGTGCGGCGTGGGTTCAAACCCTGCTCGGGTCAGTTCAGAGAGATATTTTTAGGCAGATCTCTTTTATAAGAAATATTTGATCCTTTTTTTCGGATCAAGAATTGTGATCCTTATTTTTGGATCACTTTGATCCTTAAAGGGTAAGCTCATATTTGATACCTAAAAAGGATCAAATTTGATCCTTTTTGTCTCATATTTGATCCTGGCTTTCTAAGAGTGTACAACTTTGACGCATTTAAATTGTCGTTGTGTAAATGTAATTAGGTGAGATTAAGCTGGAAAAAATGACTTTTTTCTCGTCAATGTCGTTTGATTAAAACGGTTATTAGAAATTAAGCCTTGACGAACATCGCCAAAATAAGTATTCTGATACAACAATTTAACGTATCTCTTCTAATGATATTTTGCTATAAACCACATTAAGATATTAAACTTGCTTTAAAATAATTTGGCCTTAAATGTATACTAATAGGTTAATATACGGTAGTGCAAGTTAATTGTAACTTTGATCAAGACAAATCGGCGTCTCATATCAAGAAACTAAATGTTATCATAGTTAAGTGAAGCTGAGGTGTTTTTAAAAAGCAAATATGTTCAGTTCAGAGGTATATCTTTATTATTTACACAAGGAGCTCGTGTGGTCTAGTGGAATAGCGCAGGACTCCGAATCATGAGATCGTGAGTTCGAGCCCCGCTACGGCCAACAAGTTATGTCCTTGGGCAAGGCATTTAATCCTCATTGCTTCGTCGACCCGAGCGTTTTTGGGTAGCTGTTATGGGGAATATTACAATCTAAGTGCAGATAGGATGCGCGCCTGGCCAGCGACAACTAGTTAATGCGAAATGATTGTGACGGTTTCCTGACGGCAGCGTAATAATAATTGGCGACAGCGCTTTGCATACATAGTTAAAAAGCGCTATACAAATCCGATTATTATTATTATTATTATTATAAATAATAATATGAAGCAGTCATTTTACGGCCTCAGTAAGCGAGTGAGATACACGTTATCTTACGTTTATAAATTCTCGAAAGATGTTTAGCGCTAGATAGTGTTTATGCATGTTTAGAGTTCTCTCCATAATATGTATCTTTTGAAGATGTACTGCAATAATTTTATCTTCAATTGTGTCAATCCAAGCATACGGTTTTAAACTGACTATAATGCCATTAACATATTACTTTAACTTTACAATTCCACTTCTTCATATCACCTCATGATAAATGTATGACATGACATATCCTTTTTCAACCTCCTAAATAAAATAACAGTCACGATAATTTCAGAAATTTTAGATCGTATTTCATTGATATTCGATACTCCGTTCAGCATTTTTTAATTTGACATTTTGTCCAGAAATATTTTCATTACGTAAATTATCTACCTTTGTCCATTTTTGACTGGATAGAAATAAACAAATGTCAACAGTACCTTTTTTCTGGATAAAATCCCCTTTAGAAACACAAAAACAAAACAAATGAGCAAGAAAAAAACATCTTACACAAAACTTTAGGTAAGTCACATATTCTTAATAAAGCTCGACAATGATTTATGGCTGCTAAAACATACACATCACAAGACAATCAAAATGTCACAACATAAAGACAGCGATATCGTCGTCGTCTTTCAAGAATGTAACGAAGTGTATCATTTCTACATTAAGCAAGCCAGTGGCGCGAAACTCATCCTCGTAATCCCCCGCGCTTGCTGCTCTAAATATCCGCATAGTACATCCGATTTATTTATTGTCACACTTGTATCAGCCGATATATAAACCGATGAACCTAGAAATGGATTCAACGTACTTGTAAAATCGCTTAGATATCTTAGGCAGAAACTTATCTGCAGCGTTTGATACGCTAGATCACAACATAATGTGTTATCGTTTTCAAGAAGACTTTGGCCTCAACGGTACTGCGTTGCAATGGTTTCAGTCCTATTTTACTCATAAGAAGAATCATGTTCACATCGATGGCGCTGACTCGGACACTATTCAACTCGTTTGCGGAGTCCCGCAGGGCTCTGTGATTGGCCCGCAGTCATTCACCATGTATGTTCAACCTGTGTGTGATATCCTTCGTGAGCATAATGTTGACTTTCACATGTACGCGGATGATCTGCAGATCATGTTATCATGCGATCCAATGATCCCGGGTGATGCAGAATGTACTGTTTTCAAGCTATCAAAGTGTGTAAAGGATGTTGAATCATGGATGCTAGCTTACAAACTGAAATTGAATCAGAATAAAACTGAGTTCCTTATTGCTGCTTCACGTCGTCATCATCAGAGACTTAAGAAAATGTATTTGCCACTTGAACATTCTGTCATCTACCCATCAAAAAGTGTGCGGAACTTAGGTGTCATTTTCGACAAGTTCATGACAATGGATGACCATGTTACTGCCATATGTAAGACAGATAATTACCATCTACGCAATCTCGGTCGTATCAGGAAATATATTGACAATGACACTTGCCATTCTACTACTGCAATTCCCTTCTGAATGGCGTCTCTGTTAAAACATCGAACCGTCTCCAGCTTCTACAGAATAAAGCTGCACGCCTGATCTACATGAAGCCTAAGCGCACGCACACATCTCCTCTTCTGTCGGATCTCCACTGGCTCCACATCTCACAACGTATTCAGTTCAAGACTCTCGTTCTAACTTACAAGACACTGCATAATGAAGCTCCGCAATATCTATCGGACTTACTGCAAATTCGCACTCATCATTACAATGTTCGTGTATCACGCCGCACTACTTTTACCATTCCAAAGACTCGTAAATCTGCAAGTGATCGCTCATTCGCTGTTACAGCACCAAGATTATGGAACTCTTTGCCACATCAGATTACTGCAGCCAACACCACAGAACACTTCAAAAAACTGTTGAAATATCACTTGTTCACTTAAATTATTTGCATTGCATGTACTCTGTAGGATGCTCATATTTTGTTTGTTTTCATGTTTGCGCTTTGCATCCCTTGGAAAAGGCGCTTTATAAATGCTTGTTAAATATAGTTTATTATTATTATTTATTAATTAAAGAAATTCAAATAAATCTATCTTAACTGTATATCTTAACTATAAAATTTTTATATATTTCTGGCCAATAAATACACTATTATAAGGTGATGGATGATATGCCAATAAAGTGTTGAATCTATGATTTTGTTGAATCCAGTTAAAGCATTCTTGGCGACTTGACAATTGTAACAATCGTCGCTGATACTGAGAACAAAAAACTTTGTTTTTAAAAAAATATGTCTTATATTGAGCATTGGAGCATCCGCATTGTAACCATGCAACACTTGCTCATAAGGTTTGAAATAAATTAGCAGTCAGTCCCGACCGGCCTTTAGCTGTAATACGGTACTTTTTTATCCACTTATCTAATGTTTGGTTTCTGAACACAGAGAGTATAGATCCACAACACATGCTAGGTATATTAAAGGGATCGTGGTTCGTGAAACTCGTTGATGGTTTAGGGTGCTTAAGCTGGTCTCCAGTTACACGTCGCCAAGTGGTCTCCTGTCCCCTTTTCTTCTGTTATTTTAAATCGTCCTTTAATCCATCACGATCTGTTGCATTTATAATTTAAGTTTATTTTATGCACGCCATGATACTTTTATCAGAACCATGTTCAAATCAATCAGGAACTGTTTTATCGATAAAGAAAAGCCTCAAAAAGACTAAGAGAGGGTTTAAAGCTTTAAATTCATATCGTTTGTTAACTGGTTTCTGGAAAATTTACGTTATGTCAAAATGATTACATTTTAAGAAAATTCGCATTAAGAAAGTTATGTTTTGACTGATATTATGAAATGAGTACTATCGATTGAACAATTACAAAACCATCTGCGTCTTAGTACAGGCTCACAAAAATCCGAATCTAATCCCCAAAGCGCCCACCTTACACTTATGTTAATAGACTTCTAATACCAGTAAATAGCATACTCGATAAATTGCAGCGCAGACTTGGTGAATTGATCCCGACAGATGCAGAATCGTATGTAAGAGTCCGATCTGTAATACACAACCAATACTGAACTAAATATTACTGATATCTGTTCAGTAAACGGATTTATTGTAAAATGTACTTGAATTCTTACATCTTTGATATAGCGTTTGATATTGTTATTGGTGGTCTCTCGTTGCCTGGTACTTTTTTCTGTAAAATCACTTAGATGATCAATTTATGGTTCAAAATGCCTTTAAACCTCTGGATTACGCTTCATTCATTTATTTATATTGGTTTAAGATATATTAAGAACAATATCAGAACATGAAATATTCAATACACAAAACAGTTACAATTTGCATGGTAGGAATAGTCAGGATGATAATCAATATCATCACTCATCAGGCTGGTTACCTTTCCGAAAAAGGCTGTCAACGGTCGCGTAATAATGGAGTGCAGCACAAGTCACTTTTGGTAGACAAAACCCTCAAAACTCAGGTTGTACATTGCTTAACCCTGGACCCAAATTACATTCAACATCTGACTGACAGAACCAGAGAATTTAGAATTATATAAGAAAAGTAAAACAAATAAATAAAAAGTTCTTCCTACAACAAAACTCTGCACTTGAAAAAAAAATAGGTAAGTCACATATTCTTAATAGAGTTCGACAATGATTTATGGCTGCTGAAACATACACATCACAAGACAATCAAAATGTCACAACATGAAGACGACAATATTGAAGTCGTCTTTCAAGAATGTAATGAAGTGCATCATTTCTACATTAAGCAAGCCAGTGGCGCGAAACTCATCCTCTTAATCTACCGCGCTCGCATGCTCTTAATAGCCGCACAGTACGACTGGTTCATTGATATTGTCAAAGCAAAAAAAGACCCTTTCTATTTTTATTCTGAAGACAAAAATGAGATAATATCTCGCCAACAACTTCCAAAAACAATTACTCCATTCAAAAAATCTGTGAATACAGGGTGTCCCAGAAAAAACCTTACAATATTTGCGTGTAAGTTTCTTAGGTTTAACGGATAGTTAGAAAGTATGTATGAATAAAACTTTCAGATACCGTTTGTTTCATTTCAATTGGTTGTTATATACAACAAACGTTATGCTTTGTCAAATGTTTGGATGTAATATTTTCTGGTCCAACTTCAAGATTTTGAGCTATTTTGAAAGTTCTAATGAAGTTATATTGAGTAAATGTATTGTCATTAAACTGCTCACTCAACCGTAACAATGTTTATTAATGTATTATGTGCATACTCTATTTTATCAATGCTGAAAAAATGTACAAATTTAATGTAAAATACACTAAGACAGATATGATGAATTTTCCAAGGTGACCCATTTTTTATTCCATTCAGAAATACCCCTACTTTATGGCCAATAATCATGAAATTGGACAAGACAAAAATCCACCTAAATATAACTTTTGTTGTATACTACAAATTGAAATAAAACAAACGGTATCTGAAAGTTCAATTCATGGGCTATATAATGCAACCTTTCTGACTGTCTGACTATCCGTTAAGCCCAAGAAAATTACACGCTAAGATTGTAAGGTTGTTTCTGGGACACTCTGTATGTATAGATTTTTTGCAAAAAGTAATTGTTTTTGGAAGCTGTTGGCGAAATACTTATCCTATTTTTGTCTTCAAAATAAAAATAGAAAAGGTTTTTTGTTTTGTTTTTTCTTTGATAATATCAATGAACCAGTCGTATAGTATACCACGCTCATTTTAGTTCCTGCGGCCTTTTAAGAGGTTGATTTCAAAACTTCGAGCTCTGTATGCATTATGGTATACACACCACGTACTTACATTTGTGACCATCAAATGGTTTCAAGTTGCTGGGTGTAAAGTAATGTGTAAACTCCTCTAATGAGTTTAGTTTAGGACTTAGTTACAAGGTGTCTTAAGCTTGCCGTGAAACTGCTGTCGGTAGACGTGACTTCAACACCATAAATTTACTTTCCTTATACCTAAAAGTGTTAAAACAGAGTGAACAAAACACTATCTTTAACATTTCCGGTGTGTTGCTAATGAACAAGGAAATACATCTTAGGCACATTTATAAAGGGTCGGCCAATTAGCACGTCTTTTAGGACTTGTCTAATCTAATAGACTCATGAGAACAGGGAATTTTGAATTCTGGATGGATCACTTTAGTTTGAACGACCAGTCACACAGTTACTGATCCGAAATTGTATTTATCTGATTGTTGCAAAAACTAGCAACATTTGTTGCCAGTTTTGAGTAGCCAATTTGCGCAGAGCTATTGACTATCGCCTTTAAATATCATTAAAGTGATGACCGTCAAAAATTGATCGAGTTATTTCATACTATACACGGTCAAATTCGTTCCTTATGCAAGAAAGTGTGAATGACCAAAGAGTTTAAGGAATATCCTCCAGTGGCATGGCCAACAATCATACTTTGGCGCTACGAGTTTATCAATTAGCATAGATAATCGGTACTTTAGAATTTGCAATTCGTAACGACGAAGGTGATAAAGCGTTCCATAAACAAAGTGAAACTTCATCACAGGTATTACGATTAAACAGTAAGTACAATTTGCGTCAAACAAAAACAAATACCACTGTGGAAGTAATAACATGTTCCACGGTTTCCGTTTTGTCATTCCAACAATGCTAACTTGACCAACAGCATTTAGTTCATCCATGTCGGGAGGCTTATATGACTTGATCTTTTGTAGTTGTAGCCTTTTAGCATTAATAAATTGAAATCAACCACTTACAAAAGTGCCTGAGACAGACGCTTGTCGATTTATGTCTTAACCGTATGAAGTACGTCAAAAACAGATATCAAAACATTCATCACAATTAATCAATTTATCAGAATTAAAAGCATATTTCTTGGAATAATCATATTCATACAAGTAATGAATTCATTTTTGCAGTTAATATTCCGATATGTATATACAAAGTAGTTGCCAGACTTCTATCTTTAAACCGCTTATGTGATTTTTTTAAAAACTCAAACATTCCAATTATTTATTCATACAATTTTATTACTCGAACATTCGGAGTATAATTGACCTTTCTACCAAAACTTGGTTAAGATCAAACTGTTGATTTTAGTAACAACTCTGAATTATATCGATAGAGACCTAAAACTTTCGTAAGTGTCTTTCCCATTCAAATATTTGTAAAGTTTATTAGAAGACAGAAAGAAAAACATTACCATAATCCCAGATAGCCTAACATTTGTAAAAATTGCCATGCTCTGGCCAATAAGAGTAGAGTTAAATATTCAAGACATTTTCTCATTTTTACAGGCAATTCAGTTTTTGAACATTTCTCATCCAGCACACGTACGTTTGTAAATAAAACTATTATTAATCATAAAACTTTCATTAACTTTGACACCTTACTCCAGTTTATTTCATTAATCTTTATGTTTATCTGCAGAAAACTAAATTGCTCAAAAGCTGCCAAAATGTTTGATGATATGGATATAAAATAACCATATTTAGCACCTATGGGTTGAAGTGTTTGGCTCACGTATCGATAAGTCTCCAAGTACAACGGCAAACACGCTTTTGAGTTATGTTCACATCTTTCAGTCGATCACCAAACGCTGCGGTTTATAGAAGAGGGTTAAATGATACACTTGTTATTTGATCGTTTTTACAAGGTTATCATGAATGCCAAGTAAACGATGCGAAGAACAAAGTAAATGGAACTATTGTACCATTTAGATGATCTATACTAAAACAATTCCCACATGCAAAGGTTGAATGAAATTGGAATGAACACCGTTAGAACACCTTTGATATTTCTTTTGAAAAGCTATTAGTAAAAATAGCTGTAAGCAATATTTTCCCCTTGATCTCAATCCTTTCGTGTACGAAATGTATTACAATTATTTTGTTTAATAAAGATAATCTACTCTAATCTTATCTACTATCCCAGTAAATGGTACAAATCAATCCTTCCGAATTTTCTTCCTTCGCCCATGTTCATGATGTTACTTAAAACAAGGGAGATTTTTTTAAAGACAAATGCTAGATATTTTGTTCAAACAAAGTATTACAGTTTTTCAAACAGTACATGAGTAAAAAGTAAAAAAAGAATAAAAATCAGGTAAACAGACATATTTAAACTGCTATAAAAAAGGCTAATGTAGCCTTTTGGTTCCACCACGATTAAATGCAAATATACTGTTAAAATTGGGAAAATATTAGATTTACCCCTCCCTGGTCACTAATTAATTGATGCCATAATATATTAATAGTTCATAGAATACCGTATTCCATGTATTTTATTGTCATATGTTACACTTGTGGTAATACAAAAAGTCTTAAATTCCACGCATGAGTCATTTTATACCTCATTTCTGTGGCAATTGTATATCTATTTACATTATCCAAGTAAAAAGTAATCAACATTTAACGATACAAAATGATATTAAATTGACAGATTAAAACAAATTCAAGTGTGATTGATTAATTGCAACTTCTGTAAATTCATTTCAAACGGACGTGTGCGCTAAATATGTTTGCGATCATTGAAGGATGCTTGACACGTTCAGATATTAGAATGTGTAAATGATTTTGTTGTCTAATCAATTTTTATAATTTTTGCTTACATTTATAAATCGTGCATGCTGTGTAATGTAACCACCCAACATTTCATTAAAATCCGGTTTTTTTTAATATTGATTCAAATACCATATCATATTGTTTATCTAAATGTTTGTTTCGTGTGACACATACAATTCCGTTTGATGTTAACATCGTAAATTTAACACTGCTTCTTGAACAGCAGCAGTGAAAAGCAACAAAAACAAGTCAAAATATTTACAGAAATCAATGGCGACCTCGAAACTTTTATATCACTTCATTTAGTTTATTCGAGTAAATGGTGAACTCATTAATCCTATGATTTTTAATTGATCCAATAGGTCACCTCATTGACATATCCCTAAGATAATGAAAATGTTTATTAACTTGTAATGGTTAACAGCGCAAATACTTTTGTATGTTTTCAAGTTCATATGGATGCTTCTTTGAGAAAACACTGACATCGGTATAACAGAAACATCTGTACCCAATAATAATTAAGCATTAAATACAACTATTACGTTGTCTGATGGTTCTAAAAAATATTATACACTTTCTTACTCATTTTACTTTACTTTATTATCATTATTACTTTTATTTTTACTTTACCTAGGTTCTCCTATTGCCGAAATAAAAAGAGGTAAGAGAAAAAAAGAAATATGAATTTGGGGAAACTTTATCTTTTTATATAAAAAACAAAGGAAGTGATAAAACAAACAGTAACTTAGAGTATTACAGTTCGACAGTTTTGGAATATGAAAAAAGTAAATATTCAATGGCGGAGCTTTTATAAAATACCTCAAAACCTCCAACAAATACATTACTTCCGTGAGGTACATTTCACTAGCAGATTATTGATGGCATACCCCTAATAATATTTCATTTTGTGATTGGAATATATCATTTTCCTACATCTGTTTTGATAATTACGTCTCATATTTTCCACATGAAAAACCAAGAAACGCTTTAACCTGGCTTAATCTGTTTAACCTGTCCGACCAATTATTCCTCTTTGATATTACTGAGATTATCGCCGCCACTAGGCGTAAAGATTTAAGGCAACGTGCGCGTATCGAAATTGGCTTTAATAGGCGTCCATTGCATCACTGGTCAAGTTGAAAATGGAACAGATGTTACATGAGGAAGTAAAGAAGATTAATGCTCGCCTTGAAGGAAAAACAGACGCTTTTTACTTTTGCATTTAGTTTGTACATGTGCAAAAATTTGAAATGCTGCATTGGTCACTACGTTACGAATACAACATATCCCTAAATTGCAATGTACAACTTTGACGCATTTTAAATAAGAATAGTCTTTAAAAAAGACATACATCGCTTAGTAGATGTATGTTATAAAGTGTAGGTGCTATAGCACATAGTCAGAATGTAACTTCAATACCTCCCCAGGCGACCACAATATTTTTTAATTAGAGGCTTGAAGGGCTGTGGTCACTGTACTGCATGTACATATAATTATCCCTATTTTCACTCAGAACTATTGCTCCACTTTCAATGTGAGGAGGAAGGAAAGAAAGACAAAAAGATATATATAGTTAGTGTGACCTTATTTTCAGTTCAGAATGAATTGTTGAGGTGATATGCCTTTATGATGTGGATTGGCTGATGTGGATTCAATTTAGCACTTAATTGTATGGCTTAGATTAAGAAAAGCCTATTATATAAATGTTATTTGGGGATTCAACCATTGCATGATCTTTTTATTTAGGGATTGGGATTTTGAAGACCCCACTAAGTGGCAAGATAAATGTTGAAACTTGGATTAGTATATTTCGGAATTGTTTTGTTTTTAAAAGTTGATGAAAGTTAAAATCCACGCGTAAACTTAAACTTTTCTTATACTCTAAAGTTAGATTTATTTGTTCTAATCAAAGGTTTTTATCAATAATGATGTGGCTATAATCATGAAATGTGAAATTTACATTTGATAGATATTATTATTATTATTTATTTAAAGCACTTATATAGCGCTCTACGTTAACACAGCGCTCAAACATACAACATACAAAGTGAAGCAAAAACAAGCAAAACAAGAGGAAAACCTACTCCGGAAACAAATGCGTCTTCAGATGACGTTTGAAAACAGGCACAGACTCGCTCTCTCTGATGAACACTCGGAGGCAATTTATTCCAAAGCCTAGGGGCGAAAACAGTAAAAGAGCAGTCGCCAGCACCTCTATACGATCGAATGGTGGCGAGGCGAGTTGCATCAGATGAAGAGCGTAGTTTGCGCCTGCTTCCAATATCTTCCGGGTTGTTGAGGAGCGAAAGAAGATCTTGTTAGTACACAGGAGCGATTCTGGAGATACACTTGTAAACCTGTAACACAGCTTTGAAGTTGATTCTTTCCTTGATAGGAAGCCAGTGTAAGGTTGTCATCAAGTCGTCAGAGCACCTGTCACGACCACATGCAAAGACTAGCCTGGCAGCTTTGTTTTGAATACGCTGCAAACACTTGAGATCCCTTTCACGCGCACCAAACAATAGGGAATTGGCGTAGTCGATGCGGGACAGAACGAGGGCTCTAACGGCATGGTGACAAGCATCCTTCGTAAAAAACTTCGAATCCTCCATAAGTTACGTATGTGATAGTTCAATGTTCTGCAAAGATTATTTATATGCAAAGACATGTTCAAACAATTATCAAACATAACACCTAAGTTTTTTACATTGGTAGATGGTCTAATGATAACATCATTCAAATTCAATGCAATATCAGGAAGTTTGTTAAATGTTCTGTTGGTAGTAATGATAAAAAATTCAGTTTTTTCCTGATTAAGCTGCAGTTTGTTATTAACCATCCAAGACTCAATTAATAGCAGAAACACACGAAGACAAATTAGTTGAACATTTTCTGAGACCAAAGCATGTCATCGACTTGAATCAAGACAAGTATGTGAAACACTGGCTTTTCATCATAACGGCTTTTGACAAAATTTTATTTGTCCATTGGAACTTCCCCTAACTATTATAGTATAAGGTCTTACGAACGAATTATCCCAATTAATATTCCCATCAAACTACACGGGAGTTTATGCTTTTTCAGGACTATTCTTGTTTATGTTAAAATCATTGGAGCGTTATCATGTTTGATTACGCTTTTATAAAGAGTAACCTATTAGGTCAGGGTCAAAAATTGCATAAATAATCAAGGCCATAAACGAAACGTCTGTTTATATAAGCATATGTGTACTATTGTAAAACGCAGGTACTTGTGGAAGTTTGAATCCGAGCTTTATTGATTATGTTTATTATGTTTATGTAATCAGTCGTTGAAAAAAGGTATTTGTAATGACAAATGTCATCAAATAATACATATCTTAATATATTATAATCTATAAAATATGTGATGACTCACCCCGAAAAGGGGGACTTTTCGACAGAACACTTTTCAAGAAACAGGTGAAAACAGGCAGCAAAAATTAAAGAAAATAATAAGAATTTCCAGCAGATTTTCTGTTGTAAAAATTTGATCGCCTTGATCAATTTTAAAAAGTAAGGTTTCATTTTAAAGCTTGGAAAATGCTGCAACAGATGAAATGAAAAAAAAATCAAAATTAATATCATCTGCAATGTCCCCCTTTCGGGGTGAGCCATCACATATATAGAAACCGAGGACAAATCGAAAGACAAAGTAGTTTAAGACTCAAGTAAGTTAATGATTCATCTTACCATTCACGGAAACGCATAACACGATGATCTTTTTCAAGCAATTATTTAGTCAATGAGGATCTTTTTATATATAAATAATTCAAACCTTTCTTATGCGCATGATGTGATAAGGGACTTTTTTAAGATGAATCTCAGAAAAAGCAAATGAGAATTAATAACTTTAAAAATACTAGTCAATATATTTCATACCATTAGCTATCCAGTTCCCAGAAAATGTGCATGATGTCATATAGTGAAGAAGAAAATTTACACTGTGAAATAAATTTAAAGTATATTGAGAAATGGGTAACTCTCGGCTGCATAAAACGGTTCCATGTTTCAAGGTAACTTAATCTTAATCTATGTAATTGAGTATTCAAATATCACATACCATTGTTGCAATTATATGTTATTTTAATGTCACAAATTTGTGGCCTGAAGGTAGAAGGAAATATAAGATTTTTTCGATTTCAAGGTTAATGCATGTCGGGTAAGTTTTTGTTATTTCTCAAAAAGCAACTCTCAGAAACCTCTAAATGGTAAGTTTTAAAATTCTGTAAAATGAAAACGAATATTTACTTGAAACTTAACAGATATCCATCAATTAATTTCACCTAACCTATTAATCAAAACGGAATAGTTCATCTCCTTCTACTTCAGGCCATTAACTTTTTGAATACCTCTCGTATATGTATGAATTGATCTCCCTTTCTCTATAACTAAAGACGAGAAAACTATCTGTTTTTATGTTCTAAAGATTTTAATATACTTAATTAAATTGAAAATACAGTATGATACCTTCGCGAGAAAAAACACCAAATGAAGAACCCTAATCAGAATAAGGATTACAACAATAAAGACGTCAAGTGCAAGTACAGTTTGAAGGTTGAATGTTTGTCAAACATTTGTATCGACAGATTTTAAATCATGCAATTAAAAATGGTAATCACTTAATTGCTGAAATGTCTTTCGTTGCGTGAATGTAATTTAATAAAGATAAGCTGGGATGATTGTAATAACATTGTTTTTTATAAAACGCTTATTAGAAATTAAGCCTTATGTATTCTAATACAACAATTAACGTATTTTCTAATGATATTTTGTTATATGGGCATTTTCACGAAAAATATTGAAAAAAGGATGTAACTATTCAATGAAAAATGCTACCACCATATATTTGGTATCAAAGAAAGCTATTTTAAAGTTCTTTAAAATGAACCTAATTTTGAAAAGACTGAACAAAGATGTTTATGAAATTTCTTTAAAAAACCTAATTTTTGGTCAAATTTCTTGAATTTCATAATGAAAAGTAGTAATTTTTATTTAATTTTTTCAACCCATTTTTGGTTGTTTACTTGGTTGTTATTGTTCTAAATGGCTTAAATAAGGATCAAAAAAATGTACTCAAGGTGAAAAACCATGTCCGTTTTGCTGTCCTTTTGTGACCGACTTCATTAATATGCATATTTTGCGACAGAGGAATTTTTATGGAAAAATTCCTGTTGAATATGAATGCTTTCAGGTATACTCAACTAAATATGGAATTAGTTTTATTTTATCCAATTCAATTTTGGTAATGTATGTGTTTGAAATACAGAAAAATTCTGTGATTGTCCTTCCGTTACCGTGAAAATGCCCATATACTACATAGAGCTATTAAACTTGCTTTATAATAAACCTTAAGTGAAACATAATAGGTTAATAAGGTAATGCAAGTTGCAACTTTGATCAAGAAAAATCGTCGTCTCATTTCAAAAAGCTAAATGTTATCAGTGAGTTGTGGTGTTTAAAAAAACAAATACATGTATGTTCAGGTCAGAGATGCATTTTTATTATTTACAGAAATAATAATATGAAGCAGTCATTTTACGACATCAGTAAGCGAGTAAGATACACTATACCTTTGTCCAAATTTTGACAGAGGTAAACAAATTTCACCTGTTATTGTTTCTGAATAAAATTTACTTAAGAAAAAACAAACACAAAACAAATAAACTAGAAAAAACATCAAATCAAAACAAAACTCTGCACTTACAAAAAAAGGATAGTCATTTCAATAAAGTGATTTATGGATACAGAAACATACGCATCAAAATAGAATAAAAATGTCACAACATAAAGACGGCGATGTAATGGAATGAAGTGTATCGTTTCTACATTAAGCACACCAGTTACCTCGTTCTCTTAATCTCCAACACTAGTTGCTCTAAGTAGTCATAGAGTACATTATACTGGTATATTGCCAAAGCAAAAAATTATATATTTATATTTATTCTATGGAAAGAAAAAATGATATAATTATCTCG
>JXSR01S073231.1:127193-144781 GCA_000969725.1 Ophiothrix spiculata
CGAAATAAAAAGAGATATGAGAAATATGAATTTGGGGAAACTTTATATTTTAATATCAAAAACCGAATGAGTGATAAAACAAACGGTAACTTACAGTACACTTATAGTTTGGGAATATGAAAAAAGTACATTTTCAATGGCGGAGCTTACATACATATATACACACCTACACACCTACATACATACATATTATTTTTTTATAGTGCGCTTATTCTTAAGTAAGGTCTTAGCGCATTAACAGAGTAATCTTAAAACTACAATAATAGATTATACAACACAGATACAATAATTAAAACGACCTCAGGTGGTAACCGGCAATCTACCCTCAGGATGGATACCCTAAGAGCTTACATATGATTAAAGTTGAAATTGTAAAACAAAAAAATGGCAAGACCTAGGTTGACTGCAGGCGAAATACCGACAGCCTGCCCTCAGGGCGATGGATGCCATGAGAGCTTACAGTGATACAAATGTGTTTATAAAATATTTTTAAATAATTCAAACAAATACAATAAATAAAGTAATAACAAAACAAAAGATATAAGACCGCAGGTGGAAAACTGGCAGTCTACCCTCAGGATGGATACCCTAAGAGCTAACATTTGGTTAAAGTTGAGAATTGTGAAACAATTTTACAAAAAAACTGTACTTATATAAAATACCTCATAACTCCAACAAATACATGTACTTTCGTGTGGTACATTTCACTAGCAGATTAGTGATGGCATACTCCTAATATTTCATTTTGTAAATTGGAATATACCTTTTTCCAACATCTGTTTTGATAATTACGTCTCATATTTTCCACATGAAAAACCAAGAAATGCTTTAACCTGGCTTAATCTATATAACCTGTCCGACCAATTATACCTCTTTGATATTACTGAGATTATCGCCGCCACTAGGCGTAAAGATTTAAGGCAACGTGCACGTATCGAAATTGGCTTTAATAGGCGTCTATTGCATCACTGGTCAAGTTGAAAATGGAGGAGATGTTAAATGAGGAAGCAATGAAGATGAGTGCTCGCCTTGATGGAAAAAAACTTTTTTACCTTTGCAATTGTGAAAAAAATTGACATGCTGCATTGGTCACTACGTTACGAATAAAACATATCCCTAAATTGGAATGTACAACTTTGATGCATTTAAAAGAATGTCAAAATATTCCAAACGTTATATTGAAATGGAGTTTTGTACATATTCAAAGCATATGTGTACTAATGTAAAAAGTAGGTACTTATGGAAGTGTGAATTGGAGTTTTATTGATTATGTTTATTATGTTTATGTAATCAGTCGTTGATAAAGGTATTTGTAATGACAAATGTCATCAAATAATACATACGTTGGTCACTGTTATAGAAACCGAGGACAAATCGAAAGACAAAGTAGTTTAAGACTCAAGTAAGTGAATGATTCTTACCATCTTACCATTCACGGGAACGCATCACACGATGATCTTTTTCAAGCAATAATTTAGTCAATGAGGATCTTTTTAACACTAATTCAAACCTTTCTTATGCACATGATGTGATAAGAGACCTTGTAAAGATGAATTTCAGAAAAAGTAAATGAGAGTTAATAACTTTAAATATACTAGTCAATATATTTCATACCATTAGTTATCCAGTTCCCAGAAAATGTACATGATGTCATATGGTGAAGAAGAACATTTACACTGCGAAAGAAATGTTAAGTATATTGAGAAATGGGTAACTCTCGGCTGCATAAAACGGTTCCATGTTTCAACGTAACTTATTAATAACATTAAAGCTCACAATACAACGAGACTCGACCAATCATGTACAATTTAAAACATTAAAAATAAGAACAATCTTTTTTTTTATAAAATGCTGAAGTGAACAATAGCCCATGAAGAAAAGAAAGAAAAGACTATGATAAACTGTACTGCACTATGATAGATATCTCCATGGCATAATCAGTGGTTCACATCAAAGGAGAACTGGAATGCTTGGGAAAAGCTTTAAACACATGACATAAGATATGCATGCACGTTCCTTTTTAAGGGTGTCACACCATTATCAGAGATATCACCGATTACACTATCTGGCAAGTTAGTCCATATATGCACGGCTGAGTTCATGAAAGTACGGTCAGTGGAAACAGTTCTGGATACAGGAACGGCAAGAGCATAGCAAGGCATGGACAGACTGGACCTTGTGGCTCTTCTGATGATATAGTGCTGAGGAAGCAGAGCACGAAGGTCTGTTGGGCATAGACTGGTGCGCATTTTGTATAGGACGGCAGCTGCTGCCACCTGACGTCTTTCGTGGAGCGAACAAATGTTAAGTTCTAGTCTGGTATCATCCTCAATTCCTCATCCACACCAATAACTCGAAGTGCCTTTCTCTGGATGTTGTTGGGCTGGCACTCATCCAGAAAAGTGATGCGTATTTCATAACACTTCGAACTTGCGCCTTAATCTTAATCTATGTAATTTTATATTTAAACATCACATACCATTGTTGCGATTATATGTGACTTATTTTAATGTCACAAATTTGTGGCCTGAAGGTAGAAGGAAACATTAGCTTTGACGTTTTTATTAACATTAATATATCTAGATCATTTCAAATGATGAATATTTGGAAAGTTTCAACTTAACATCTGCAAACTCTATGCTTGCGTGTTAGAGGTTCCTAAAGTATAGAATTAAGTATCAAAAATAAATAGAAAATAAGCATTATGATACAAGACCTCCCACACCCGACTCTTCCCTGACATCTTCAGCTCAATCCTTTTCATGCTATTTCAAAGAGTGATCTTTTCCCAGTATTGACACCTTGTCTCATTTGAATTTGTTGGGTGTAGTGCCTAGGAGATTTTTTCGATTTTAAGGCTAATGTATGTCAGGTAAGTGTTGTTATTTCTTAAAAAACAACTCTCAGAAACTTCTACATGGTAAGTTTTAAAATTCTGTAAAATGAAAACGAAAGCACATATTTGCTTGAAACTTAACAGATATCCATCAATTAAGTTTACCTAACCTATTAATCAAAACGGAATAGTTCATCTCCTTCTACCTCAGGCCATTAACTTTTTGAATACCCCTCGTATATGTATGTATTAATCTCCCTTTTTCCATAACTAAAGACGAGAAAGCTATCCGTTTTTGTGTTCTAAAGATTTTAATATACTTAATTAAATTGAAAATACAGTATGATACCTTCGCGAAAAATACACCAAATGTCAAAAATGACGAACTCTAATCAGAGTAAGGATTACAACAATAAAGACGTCAAGTGCAAGTTAAGTTTGAAGGTTGAATGTTTGTAAAACATTTGCTTTGAAACATTTTCAATCAAGCAATTAAAACGGGTAATCACTTAATTGCTTGATTGCCGCTGTGTGAATGCAATTAAGTGAGGATAAGCTGAAAAACTTTTTCTCGTTAATGTCGTTTGAGTAAAACGGTTATAGAAATTAAGCCTTGACGAACATCCGAAATAAGTATTCTGATACAACAATCAACGTATCTCTTCTAATGATATTTTGCTATAAACCACATAGAGCTATTAAACTTGCTTTTAAATAATTTGGCCTTAAATGTATAATAATAGGTTAATATACGGTAATGCAAGTTGTAACTTTGATCAAGACAAATCGGCGTCTCATATCAAGAAACTAAATGTTATCATAGTTTAGTGAAGTTGAGGTGTTTTTAAAAAGCAAATATGTTCAGTTGAAAGGGTGTAACGTTATTATTTACACAAATAATAATATGAAGCAGTCATTTTACGACCTCAGTAAGCGAGTGAGATACACATTATTTTACGTGTCACTTTATAAATTCTCGAAAAATGTTTAGCGCTAGATAGTGTTTATGCATGTTTAAACATTAATATGAGAGTTCTGTCCATATATCTTTTGAAGATAAACTTCAATGATTTTATCTTCAATTGTGTCAATCCAAGCATACGGTTTTAAACTTAAATGCCATTAATATATTACTTTAACTTTAACATTCCACTTCTACATATCACCTCATGATAAATGTATGATATGATATATCATTTTTAACCTCCTAAATAAAATAACCCAAAAATAACAGTCACGATAATTTCAGAAATTTTAGATCGTAATTTATTGATATTCGATACTCCGTTCAGCAATTTTTTTAATTTGACATTTTGTACAGAAATATTTTCATTTTGTCCAGAAATATTTTCATTATGTAAATTGTCTACCTTTGTCCATTTTTGACTGGACAGAGATAAACAAATGTCAACAGTATATTTATCTGGATAAAATTCCCTTTAGAAAAACAAAAACAAAACAAATGAGCAAGAAAAAAAAACATCTTACACAAAAGTCTTGAAAAGGTTCTGGATATATTTTGAGAACTTACGAATATATTCATAACTCTAGGTAAGTCACATATTTTTGATAAAGTTCGACAATGATTTATGGCTGCTGAAACATGCACATCACAAGACAATCAAAATGTCACAACATAAAGACAGCAATATCATCGTCGTCTTTCAAGAATGTAATAAAGTGTATCATTTCTACATTAAGCAAGGCAATGGCGCGAAACTCATCCTCTTAATCCCACGCGCTCGCTGCTCTAAATAGCCGCATAGTGCATCCGACTTATTTATTGTCACACTAGTATCAGCCGATATATAAACCGATGAACCCAGAAATGGATTTAACGTACTTGTAAAATCGCTTACATCTTAGGCAGAAACTTAATTAAAGAAATTCAGTAAATCTTAACTGTAAAGCTTTACTATAAAAATGTTATATATTTCTGGCCAATAAATACACTATTATAAGGTAATGATATGCCAAGTGTTGAATCTATGATTTTGTTGAATATCCAGTTCAAGCATTCTTGGCGACTTAACAATTGTAACAATCGTCGCTGATACTTAGAACAAAAAACTTTTTTAAAGTCGGTTCTCTGTCAGATGTTGATTTTTTTTAAAACAAATATGTCTTATATTGTAAAATTTTAAAATAATTATACAGATCTTCTTTCCCGTATCAAACTAGAGATTTTGTTCAAAGGAACACCTTATCACATTTTTTTCGTTAACATTGTTGTAAATGGCATTTTGTTTTACATTTTACTTTAGTTAAGTCGTATTATTAGTATAGGGTTAAAGCTTTAGCAATGGATCCCAGACTATAATGAAAACGTAATTGTGGCATAAATGAGTTACGTTAATAAAATATGAAAATTACGTGGAGGCAATAATCATTATATATTTGATAACATCTGACAATGCAGCGGTTTAATGCTCCTTATAACATGAAAATGTTTCGTTTAACAAATGGTGAACATGTCACACGCATCACTGAAAAATCTAATAAAACCTGTCGTCTTATTTGAGGCTGACCCATCATTTATATTCACATCATGGGTGTGTGAAAACAATTTAGCATATGAGTCGGCCCGAGTGAAATATGATCTTAAGAGAAATATATATTACCAAGTTGACTGAGTAAGAAGCATAAAAAGTATGGAGAAGAAATTAGGTGTGCGATGACTGAGACGAAATGGAACAGGGCTTGGCGCCTGAAACAAATCCTACTTCTATGTAATAATTGATCTGAATATCGAAAATTATATCTTATACGGTATCTTATATAATACAAACACAACCCTAAGGAGAGTATTCATGTTTGTTTCCGTTTTATTAACCCTAGCCTTCCTAAGGAGGACGGGGGATACTGCCCCCTAACAGTTAACTATAATTCATATAAACCCCGTATCATAACTTTTATGTGGAGTTTTTGAGGAAAAGAATATATTTCCTTATCAAACAATAGCTTGATTCTCTGTTAGATTCTGATTATATATTACGTAAACGTATTTTGTCAAAAGCATTGTTAAATTGGTTAACGTTTTGGTAACGGACATTGACAATGGTTTAATTTAAAGTAATTTCGAAATCACATGATAATATCATAATTTGGATCGTAAAAAATCATCCAACTTTGTTCAAATGTTCTTATTTAGACAAATGTTTCTGTGAATGAAATCAATCAAGGTTAATGCATAAGCTACTGACAGACTCTATTCCTCATGTGCCATGTAAGATTACAAACATTGCAATGAACATGAAATACATCCGTCTCGATTTTTGAAGACGTATAGTAGCCGTAAATACAATATTCTAACAAAACATATTTTTATGTGGCATGATAATGCTCAGAATGTAAGCACCTTATAATCTTAGTGTTCTTTAAAACGGTTGCTAACTTGCTATACAAAATCATTTCTCAAACAATGTTCTCTAAAATAGTATGTGATTTAATGGTATCAATGTATCATTAGAACAAACTTTTATCTTTACTTAAACATTTTTGTCCGTATTAACAAATGAAACATTTTATAATTCAATTAAAGATACAAAGCGATGTAGGTTATAGGATATCTGACTTGTTATTGTCTTGTCATTAACAACGTGGGAGTGGCCACAATTGAGCTTCACATCGGCAGACGGTGGCGGCGTGTTTTCGCTTTGATAGTCATTTACACAATAAACAAAACTCGCAAAGTACATAGGGCATAACTACCACTGGATCTAAAACCAAAACATGGCAAGATTAAATCATATCAGCCACACTTTGTTATTGACCAAGTGTGACTTGCATCAAGGGGTATTAATACTATAGATTTACCTCATTCGTGATCATTCTTGCTTCTGCGCTGGTCTGTTCAAGTTGGATATTTTGTTGGATATCATATGTTGCAAACGTCAAGTTGGAATTATACTCAAAGGCATTTGTGTGTTGTTGTTGGAATACATAATGACATTTTGGTGAGTTTTTTTTTATCTTGGTTCAATTTTTTGTTAAACTTGGGATTTGCTATTATTTTTTGCATCGGAAAACAAAAAAATAGTTACTTTCGTTTTGCAATAATATTCTGTATCTTTGTCAAAACAGGTTTATCATATAGTAACATTCTGATACCCTAAATTTGTGTTTAAGAATTGTATTCACTTGTTTTTGATTCCTGACTTGTTAAATAAAGTAATTAGGTAATGAATAACAACATGTATTACATAAAGTGTAGCATTCTTTAAATTTATTTTCAACTGTGTACATAACAATGTGTTCAGATTTTGTAACGTTTTCTTTTTTCTTTTTCAGAATACATCCATCATCTAATTTCAAACATTACCTGCGCAAGTATTTCAAGAAAGCACGTGGCCCTATTTCTATTATTAGTCATTTGTATCGTGGTCAGTGCAGATGCGAGACGAAGACATGAAAGCTACGCCAACTGAAGATCCTCCCTCTCGTGTGCAATCTCCTCTCTCAGAGCGAGCCGTCAGTCCCGGCGTTAAAAGCGACTGCTCGCAGTGTAGCACCGCCGATAAAGACAGTGAACACAGCATTGATAGCTCCGATGATAAACCACCAAAATCTCCCGGGGCCTTCCCACTATCTGATAGCATTAGCTCAAACGGACATACTGATTCTGCAAATTCACCTGTTATTTCAAATGCAACGTTAAGAACAAATGGAACATTATCACAAGATGACATTGATGTTAAGAATAGCAATATTTTTCATGTTAATCATAATTTAGCAAACACTTTAAAACATCATCAACAAATTGCAATATCAAACAATAACAATGTGGAGAAATATCATCATCATCTTACAAGATTTGTGGAACCGCCCAAGACTGTTACAGCACCGTCGTTTCTAATCAGGGATATTTTAGGAGGAAATTTCAAACCCAAACATTTCTCGTTGCAATCTGTGGGTATTAGTAATTCCAAATGTGATATAGACAATGAATCTAAATCACGTGTTGATGAGGATGAAAACACAGAGGAGAAAAGATGTAGGGTTACTTCACGACATTTACCTACGTTACTAGGCAAGAGGACTCATGAGGATGAGGATGATTGTGATGATGATGAATTTGAGGATGGTAAGCACCCTAGTTTTAATAAAGTAATAGGTAGTGTAAATGATTTAAAACCTTGTCACTGCAAAAAGTATGTTGAAGCATTAGATGTACTCAGAATAGATTGTTATTAATTTTATGTCGATAACAATATTAACAGAACTATAAAACGCTTAGTTTACTATTAATTTAATTGAATTGAAATCAGTTTAATTGACTCAATTTTACTCAAATAAATGTATAGGTCAAAGTATGTTTTTAAAGATGTAACAGGTAGAAGTTATTGTACATGTATTTTGGTGACAAGCACAGTTGTGCAGTGATTTCCCAAAGACATAATGTGCAAATAAAGACAATCTCAATCTAACCTTTAGATTCGTTTAGGAAAAGCAAAAGGCTGGTACTTGGCTTGCAGGGTGTCTTTCCTCTGTAAATTTACCAGTGATAGAATATGTATAAGTATATAAAAATATTCCTTTGAACTACTGTAAACCAATGCAGTGGTTTTCAAGCATTTAATTAACTACTTTAATATTTCATTTATTGCTTCTTCTTCTTCTTCTTCTTCTTCTTCTTCTTCTTCTTCTTCTTCTTCTCTTTTTGATAAGAAGTCAGGGTTGAAAAAGGAATTCGTTTCCAAAAGGTAGTGCAATGGTTTAATGCTTGTTCATTTTGATACCCAAACAAATAACTATAATACAAATATGTAAGCGACTAAAATAAACAGTAAGAAAAGGTGTCATTCGTCAAATTTTTATGGAAGAAACTGAAGTAAAAAGTAGGTGCATCTAAAGAAAGATGTATGTAATAGTCATTTTGGTACCTTCATGTCATTTAATTCCCTCATGTTTCCATTTCCGTCCCTTTCAGGTAAAGAGGACGACATCTCTTCCAGCAGAGACAGTCCTAATTCATGCAAATCCAAGAAAGCCCGCAAAGCTCGCACAGCATTCTCAGACCACCAGCTCAACACTCTGGAGAGGAATTTTGAGAGGCAAAAGTACCTTTCAGTTCAGGACAGAATGGAATTAGCAGCTAGCTTGAATCTGACAGATACACAAGTCAAGACATGGTATCAAAATAGAAGGTATGTGTCACTGGTATATTGGTACATTTTTTCAAATTAACTTTCTATTGCAATCAGTATGATTTTACCTTAGACACTGACACAATGCATATGGGTGGATTATTAAACTGATGAAATACGTTTTGCAATAATTTAAACCGATAAAAGAAGATGTGCAATAATTCTGTTATCCTTCCAGTGTACAGATGTTCTGTTTGTTATAATAGATAATAAAAGATACAATATGTCCATACAACAAAACACACACTAAAACGTATGACAGGACGATCCAGTTGTTGAAGAAAAAAAATCTTTCAAAGACGGGATATCTATAAAAAATGTTGACAGAAAATACTTCAACAACCTTAGAAAATACATAAATAGCAAAATAGATAAAGATAGAGCGAATCGTTAATACTTTATGATCAAGTCATTAGATGTAATAGATTATTTAATGATTCTCTATTTAAGATGGATTCCTTAAGTACGTTCAGGATTACAAAGTCATGGTGTTTGCTTAGGAACGAGCAGACCTTGTGGTCTTATGGGAGTCATTTGATGAGCACGTTCATGAAGTAATGGGACAAGTGTGTTGGCAACAGAATTCTGACACTTTGCATCTTTTAAGCATTTAAGTTTCACACCAAGTGTAACTCCCATTTGACTGGCCATGAGAATGAGTCATATAATTATTGGCGTGATGTTCAAATTATTCCATACAGCTTTTTTAAGTGATGTTCAAATTATTCCATACAGCTTTTTTAAGTGATGTTCAAATTATTCCATACAGCTTTTTTAAGTGACATAGAGAAAAAATAAATATATTGTGAAGCAATCCAGATAATACATAACATAATGCCTGTTATGCAGATGTTTTTCCTGCAACTTAGATATAGAGACACCTCTTTTGTATAAACTAACTGAAACATCTTACTTAGAAATAAGATAAGACCTCTCACATTCTGATTAATTCATTTAATGAAAAAATAAAACTAAGTAGTCACTTTGATTAAATGAATTGTTTTATTAATCGCGTCTTATGGAATTACCTTACAAAGTTAATAAATCGCTATTTGTAATAATGACATATATCAATTCAGAAGAAAATTAATTACTTAAAAGTACGTTGTAACTTAATTACTTCACGATTTAACGAAATTACATTACTTGATTCTCTTAAAAATCAGTTAATTTACAGGAAATAATAAAAAAAAACGATAGTCTCAGTACCTGACTTATCACATGCAATATTCACGGCGTGTCAGCTTGGTTGTATCTCATTTCATGTCTCGTGTTATCTCGCGTGTTTAATTTCCATTACTACAACATTTCAGAGGGTATACGGGAGCGGTTACAATAATGAATTTTTGATAGCTACTGATCTCCGCAAGGATTAGATGCGATTTCACGCTAGTAAGAGATGACACAAAATGCTGCTAATGAGTTTTCCTTTTGTTAAGTCAAGAATATGTATGATGTGCTACATTCCTTCACCTATTATGCCTTTACGTTATATTATTGTTCCAGTACGATAAAAAAAGAGTTAAAAAAACAATACAACATTAAATAAAATGTTTATATTAATGAATAACGATGTAAAATACTTGTACAATATTAACACACAACTTACTGTACCAACTGTATAGTATTTCAAATCTTTGGTCATTTATTTAAACATTTTGTTTATCCGTGTGTTTTATATAAGTCTTTTTAGTACCGTATTTCAATGATTAGGGATATAATTTATTGTAAATATTTTAAAATTGATTCGATAAAACTGCATCAGCATAACATTAAAATCAAATCAAGTTTGCTTCTGTTCTTGGTGATTTGTACTTCGATACAGATGCCACATATATGGTATAATGTGTTAGTACATGTGTGTAGTATGACTAAGTGCAATTACTATCTGTAATTACACTAAAAAGAGGCAGTAATTCTAGTGCTATAGGTCAGCAGCAAAGGAAAATATGAGCTTGCAAAAAATGTCTATTGAAAATCCCTTAAGGATATGAATTTTTGAATCATATCAAACGAAAACTGATGCAAAATTGAAATTCAGATTATATACTCATTACTTCACTATTATTATTAGAACAAAAGCGTCAAAGCATTACAGTAATTTAATGTAAACAACTTTCTTTGTGTAAGCACTTGTTCTTTAGCCAAAATCTGTTGTATTATACGACATTACAATGGAACTGGTTCAACCACTTATACCAAGAGTATCGTGTCATATTTTTACAATTTAGTATAAATTTACCCCGGAAAGCTAACACCACGTTGTACTTTTGCTAAGTTTTAGGGCTATTTTGTATATAATAGGTCATTGAATAAATTGTGATTTAAAAAGTTTAAGCGATGAATTGGTTTGATAAAGTTTTAAATAGGGCGGGTCTGTTGTGGGAAAGTCGACAACCAATTGACAGAAGAGTTATCAGATAATGTTAATTACATATAAACTTCTAAAATAAAATGTCTAAATTGTCTGATAAAATATATAGGTCAACTATATATATAATGGAATAACGAAACATGTAAAGCAGCCCAATCATATTCGTGTTATGTATATAAAAATAGTTTACATGCAAAGATATTCTATAGCGGTACTCTAGTACTCTGAATAAAACATTTCTTTTAACAAAATTTCCACAGTTTCTATTCAATATTTAGAATTTTTTGTTTGAAGCAAAGCATGACGTGATTGCAAAAAAAAACCTAACATAAAAACTTTCATAAGATATAGTTTTGAGTCATTTATTGCATTTTACTAGGCATTATAAAAAATATACAGTTATAGATGATGAAATGTGCCTTGTAAAGTGTCCCATTGATTGAAAGCCCAGTTTCTGAATTATATTTTGATTTATTCAAAGCCATTGATGTAGACGTAATCATGGTAGTATCAAATTAGAATTATTTGACAATTTGTTTAACTTGACTTTTTATTTTCTAATTTTATCATTTTTTTCATATCTTTACAGAACCAAATGGAAACGTCAAACAGCAGTCGGTCTTGAACTCCTTGCTGAAGCTGGTAACTACACCGCCTCAATGCACAGAATGTTTGCACCTCCGTTTTTCTACCACCCTACGCAGGGGATTGTTTCTAATCTAGACGGACTATACAACTTACAAGCAGGAGGCCAAAGACCGGTGTTACCGCGGTTATTTTTACACGGACTTCAACAGCATGTTAGTCATTTACCGCTCACCCCAAGACCGTTACACCCGCACCCACATTAATAGAATTAATATTGTGTTAGATGAATTGTTAAGTGGCTGTTCTTCAAATGAGAATCTGTAGATTTTACATTATTGCGCGACAATGCGGATGGAGTTTTATGAACAGTCTGCCATCGTTCTGATCCAATAAATTGTGAGGTGCATCCGGCCATCCGTGATCTGTGAATGAACGAAAGTTTTTGTGAAGCCTTTCTAAATAATTGGACATAGGTGATCTGAAACTCGACCCAGAAGTTGCATTTAAAAAGAATACACGTTGTATTTAAAAATTGGATTTATTTAAGGCAATCAAAAACTAGAGTCCTAATACTTAAAAACGAAAGTAACGAATCTTTTTACCATGCAGAGGTTATGTCCTGTGTTGTCGCTATTTGTAATCCGGTTTGCAAGCGTGAATGGACAAGCTAGATCTTCAGGAAACATCAGCTAAATTCACTGACAGATACCCGTTAGTTTGGCAAGGGGAAACGTGTATTAACTGACATCATTCGTATAGTCAAACCCGTCAGTCGCATCTATAAAACGTCCTGACTTAAATACATGAATTTAGGTGTTTACTCAAGAGGTATAGTGAATCATTTTGATTGTTTTAACCCTCGTCTACCCAGGGGCTTGTTGCCACCCCTAAGGGTTTTCTCAGTCGCAAAAAAGCAAACGCAACCGCAACCCTAGCCATTTTAAAAATATTCTCTTTTACATCCTTCTGTGGTCATTTTGATGAAAAAATAAGATGGGTGTAGGGTAGACCGTCAAAGTTGGGGTGTTGGGCAAAGGTTTGTGAAGGTTCGAAAATTTTAAGTCACCAGTTTGAAAAATGTATGCATACTATTAGGTTCACATTTACAAGGCATGTTTATATTACCATTTCTCTCCTTGATTGGCAAAAAACTGATAAAAATCGGATATGTAGAACTTTTGCAGCACATTTTTGATTTGATGGCCATTTTGCCAAAATCCCGATTTTTGATCTGGAAGTGCTTTATGACATCATAATTATGTAAAGCCTTGGCCGATTTTAATGATCTTGTATCGTTTCATAGGAGAGGATCATACCTATCTATAAAAGTAGATAACAGCTGATAACCAAAATTGATAGCAAAACAAAGTTCATAAGAGATTCGGTTATAAAAAAATACTGGGTTGCAGCCACCACCACCCCCCCCCCCCCCCCTCCTCTACGGTAGACCTGTAACAAAAAATAGCCTTCTGGGTAGACGAAGGTAAAGTCGCATTTATGTACACTAAAATGTTAATTTTCAAAACACAACTTACAATATGTTTCCTCTTGTTCTCTTTTGTTGTTTACCTTTATATTCTCCGTGTACCTTAAAGCAAACCGAATGTGAAATATATTTTGCTGAAGAAGTATGGTGTCATAAGGGAAGTGAAGGGAGCTAAATATATATGTACCTGGTGTCCTAAAGCGGTTCACTAAATGGAGGTCGAAGCCTTTGCACTTTCTGAAACGTTTTTAAAATAACTTTAAAACTAATAGTGGTAAATTATAGAGCCTATATAAAAGTATTTAAATATATAATGGGCAAAAAAACACATATTTTTCCCCAAAAAAGTTTTTTGGCACTTGTTGGCAGTTTTGGTAAAATTAATCCTTAGAACTATAGATTTGATAAATGTTTGGGGTTGTATTGCGAATTTTTCATAAGCGAATATTTCAATCAAAAATCTGATGCTTTAAGTAGCTTTCTCTTTAGATTTGCATTAAAAATACTGAAATGTTGTATTGTTTTCCTTCATTGGTTTTCACATTATGATAAACAAAGTTCTAGGATTTGTGAAAGTCCGACCCCTTTAGTGTTACTCTTTACGTCTCGGTTTACAGGACTCCTTCAGAAAGATTTTACTTAAAGCAGTGAGTAAGAATATAGATCTGAACATGCCCCTAGTATTAAGCAGAGTTTCGAGTACCAGAAGATTCTGGCTGTTCATAAAACTTCTGCATAGGCAATAAGGAATTTCAAACAATCTTTAAACTCAAATTTATCGTTAATAGCTACTAGACTTGCTTAAAAAACCTTTGCTACATCATCTGTCTCGGGTTTGTCTACAAATTTTGGTTACCATAAGATCATTCAAACTAAATTGTTTCATGTATATTATAATTGACAGCCACTACAGAGGATTTTAACTTGTCAAATCTTTGCCTCCCTAGCTGGATTTAGACAGTTCTATAAACTACATGTTCAAATCAATTCGATTCTGAAATGTACATGACTTGAAGTTTAAATCTTAACATTGTCCGAAATTTGTTGATAATAAAATTATATATTTTGATAAGATATGTTCTTCATGTTTTACTTTGTTGATGATCTTGTCGTTTTCTTATACTATAGGCTAAACAATTCTTTATTAGACAGTGTAAACAATCATACAGAATACAGGGCCCATTGTTTGTTTACATTGTCTAATAAACGTTTGTTTTACCTATTATAACTATAATAGTGATGCGTTGACTTAATTAGATCAATTTTCTTTAATTTCTTTCAAACAAAGAAGAAAATAATTTGGGGTTCGCTTGCATGGGAAGAAATGTACAAAATTTCTAATAGCAACAATAACAAATTCGTCTTCCGATCTAGTTGGTAAATCTTTTCGATCTTTTTCTCACACCGTACGGTATTTTGACAGATAATTATCATGATTATAGTAATAATCACACTGATGGTTAAACCTTAAAGCAATACTATAAAGTGTTAAAAATGAAGCGCCCCCTGTCACTCATGACTTTTGATTTTTTTTTTAGCTTATTGGGATTGTTTTGGGTAGATATTAATACCCTCCAAATGATTTGGCTTAAATATGCTTACTTTTTCTGTTATGCCCATTTGTTGAATTAAATTCGGGATCCCGAATTTAATTCCACATGTATTAGTATAGGAAAGCATATATGTAATTTTTATCAATTTTTCGTTGGCAAAAATATTTTTTGACAAAATACAATTGAAAACTCATTTAGATTTGTTGTCATAAAGTACACTTAACCTCAACAAATCATAATTCACTCTTCCAGATATTACGTTCACTTAGTAATTGCTTTACAAAAAGGTTTCAAAATTAGCACGGTAAATTTCACCAAGTTGTTAGTTCAAGTCCAGAATCGCCACAAGCCAAATCTGGCGCCAATATATTTTAGTTGATCAATTCGATCAATCAAGTTGTTCAGAAAATTTGTCTTGAATACATGTTTACACAAATCATTGATATCGAAAACCATAGCTAATAGATTTATATAACTGAAATTTACCTTTCAGACTTCAAGAAACAGAAAGATAAAATAATGTAATATCAACAAGTGTTCAGCTACTTTTAAATTTTTAAGTGTTTCAAACAGAATTTTGACACTTTGCGTCTTTTAAGTTTCACACCCATTCCAACTCCCATTTGCCTGAGATGCTCCGCTATGAATCATCCCGGTTGAGTTGTATTAGGTGTGGGTGAGATAATCGAAATTCATACAGCTCTTTTGAATGGCAAAGCGAAAAATACTAGTATATATTATTAAGCAATCAAGATAATACAAAATGAAATGCAAGAAAATATGTATTTTACAGTTTTTTGCACTGTACAATAAAACACTTCTTATAGTATAAACTAATTGAACTTCTTAGCAATACGGACTGATATCTACGTCTGTTCTATGCTGCACTCCATTTTTAGATATATAGCTGTAGGTGCACTCGCCGTCATATTCAATTTGAATTAATTTTTAATTCATTCAATTACCAAAAATATAAACAGAATAGTCAATTTTGATAAATTAATTATTTTTATCTATTACTTCTAATGGAATTAGCTTACCGACTTCATCAATAGCTATTGGTAACAAATAGTATTAGTAACAAGGTCATTATACATTTAGTTCAAACTTAATTATATACTTTAAGTACGATGAAACTTAATTACTTCATGATGTAAAGAATCTATATTTCATAATCCTCTAAACAAAGAGCTCAATATCAATCAATTTTAACTTGCACATTCACATCTTCATAATACAGAAAATGAAAGGAATAGTGATACAAAATGAATTCACCTTTGGTTCATGCCGATAGTTTCAGTACCTGACTTCTCACATACAATATTCATGGCGTGTCAGCTTGGTTATATCTCATTTCATGTCTCGTGTTATCTCGCGTGTTTGATTTTCATTACTACAACATTTCAGAGGGTATAAGGGAGCGGTTACAATAATGAATTTTTGATAGCGACTGATCTCCGCAGGGATTAAATGCGATTTCACGCTAGTAAGAGATGACACAAAATGCTGATGCATTTTCCTTTTGTTAAGCTGAGAATATACATACCATGTATAGAGGTTTTTGCTACATTCCTTTACCTGTTTTTGTACATTAAGTGACTATACCTTTGTTCACTTCTGTCGAATAATTCAATACAGTAAAAATTTGTTATATTCCATCCGTCCCTATTCCTTCAGATACGATATCAAACAAAACGTTATAAAAATGTGTAACATCATTATGCATTACTCTATTGAAAACAATCAATCACATCATATCTGTTTTTTGTGAAATAGAGTGATTTTTACTTTGAAATACAGTTTTTTGCACTGTGTAACAATGTGTTTCATTAACAAGCATGACTTAGTATAAATTATCTAGTTGACAAATAGCTGTAATAACATTTAAAAGAGGTAGTAATATCAGTGTCAGATCACCAAACAAGGGCAAATAAAGACATTGTAAAATGTCTATTGAAAGTTTTTAGGGATATGAATTTTCAAATACTTTCAAAAGGAAACTGATGAAAAATATCGTTCATTACATCATCATTGTTATTTGAACAAAAGTGTCAAAATATTACAGTAATTAAAGGTAAATTGAACTCTCTTTGTGTAAAACGCTTGTTCTTTAACCAAATTCTGTTGTATTATGCGACATTACAATGGAACTGGTTCAACCACTTACACAGTAATAAGTATAAGACTACAAAACACGCGCGTCTGATACATATAATTTATTAAAGGCTAACTCAGACCACGTTATAGTTTTGCAACGTTGTAGAATAGAAAGTTTAAGGCTATTTAGTATACCGTATAATAGGTCTTTGAATGAATTGTGACCAAAAAGATAAAGCTATAAATTAGTTTATAATAAAGTCCCAAATAGGGCGGTATGGTGTGGGAAAGTTGACAACAATTTGACAGCTAGCCAAAAGCACTTACCAGATTATTATTTCTAAATAAACTTGCCAAATTGTCTGAAAATATATAGGTCAACTAATATTTTTAAGCAATAGATACCGTATAATAGAATAAAGAAAAACGTAACTTAAGGGACCCATACCTATATGTACCAAGTAACGGTTTAAGAAAATGTTCTTCATAAAGGAATGTAAAGAACAAT
>JXSR01S073231.1:144851-157899 GCA_000969725.1 Ophiothrix spiculata
ATTAACTGCTTATGAGTGTGATGGTAAAATTGAAAGATAGATTGTTCCATTCCACGAGCCGATAGGCGAGTGAAATGGAACAATCAATCTTTCAATGAGGGATGGTATATTCTTACCATCACACGAATATAAGCAGTTAAATATTTGTTTTATATAACTCATCTATAGATTCTAGTCATTTGATAGCACATTTAAACTACTGCACTTAACCACTGTACCCATGTAGCAGAAAGCAAAAGTACACTGTAGTTTTGATATACTATCAAACGGATGAAAGTAATAGTATACAAATATTGAATGCCTGCGAGTGCAATAGTATAAAATATTTCATGAGGTCAAATTTGGACTTTTCTATTTCAGGAGACGTGGCCGAGTGAAATGGATCAGTCCAAATTTGACCGAATGATATATTTTGTACTATTGCACGTGCATAGGCATTCAATATTTGTTTTATATCATGATATCACACAGATTTTTTCATGCCGTGCAATAGTACAAACTATTGCAAGGCTCAAATCACTATAATCATGATATAATAAAGACTATAAAACGGATGATAGTGATATTTAGCTCTTAGTATAAGAAAACGACAATCGACGCGCAGTCGTTTATTGTGCGTTCAACCAAAATTCTAATAGTAACAATCCAAAACTTGTTTTCCGATCTTTGCAGTAAATCTTTTTCTGACACCGTGCAGTATTTTAACACGTAATTATAGTAATAATCACATTGATGGTTAAACTATATTGACAAACCAAATGAAAAACAAGCGTTCCTCTGAATAAGCTTTGTTGTCATAAAGTACACTCAACCTCGAAAATCAAACTTCAGTCTTCCAGATATTACGTTCACTTTACAAAATGGTTTCAAAATTTCAAAATGTTGATAGTTAAAGCCCAGAATCGCCACAAGCCAAATATGGCGCCAATATATTTTGGTTGATCAATTCGATCAATCAAGTTGTTCAGAAAATTCGTCCTGAATACATGTTTACACAAATCATTGATATCGATAACCATAGCTAATAGATTTATGTAACCCAAACTTACCTTTCAGAATTCAAAGAAACGGAAACATCAAATAACGTAATATCAATAAGTGTGTTCAATTTTTTATCACATGTCATCTTTCCTTATCTCAATTCAAAATGAAAGATTTACTAGTGACCATGAAATATCTACCGTTTACAGGTTGTTGTTATTTATTCAATTAGCAGAACGTTTCGTTTACAATAATTCCTTTATTGTCCCAATACACTAGAGATGTTTGTTTGTGTAATTAGAACCATATTTTAAGAGCTGAAATGCAAAACAGCTTAGAGACCATTTTTTTCAAAAATGATTTTTTGGTAGATTTTATAGAGCTCTTACTTGTGCTTTAAATATCCTGACAAAAAATGTTAAAACATCTTGCTACGAGGGTTAAAATCCCGAAAAGGTTACTTTTTGAGCCAAATATGGACATCTGATAACCATATTTGGGCATGATGCCCATATATATTAATTCTTTATTAAACATTTCCCAGATATTGAAATTTGATAATTACAAACTACATTATAGCCTTAAGAAAAATTAGAAAGGATATTTTTCAAAAATTGAAAAATTGGAAGATAGGGCGGTTCTTGGGTTGACATTTAACGTCCATTTTCAACAATAAAACACCAGCCAATAATTAAGAAAATATTTGATAAATTAAATAACATCTTATCTTTAAAGACATATCCGTACAGAATCGTCAATTTTGCGACACATTTTGATGTCCTATATAGTAGGTTTTTGGCCTTTTCTCGAAAAGTGTAAAATGGACGTAAGCCGTTTTGCTAATCGGCTCTTCATCTTAGTAAATGTATGATAAAATATGTCCATAGCGCAAAACAAAAATATTAGACCGTTTTAATAATAAGATAAGCTATAAAACATTAGACGGTCAGACTGGTCGCATTATTATTTTCCAGTAGGCTTTCTATAAACACTGTTGACAGTAAATACTGGAACAAATTCAGAAAAAAATACTAAAAAAGATAGATAGACCGAATAATAAATACTTTATGATCGAGTCATTAAGTCAAATAGATTATTTAGTGGCTCGATATTAAATTTAGAACCCTTAAGTACGTCCAGGATTTAGAAGTCACGGTGTTTGTTTAGGAACGAGCAGACCTTGTGGTCTTGAGGGAGTTATTTGATGAGCACGTTCATGATGTGATAGGACAAGTGTGTTTGTAACAGAATTCAGACACTCTGCGTCTTTTAAGTTTCACACCCAGTGTAACTCCCATTGGCCTGAGATGCTGCACTATGAATCATTTCGTTTGAGTTGTATTAGGTGTGGGTGAGATGTTCGGAATTCATACAGCTTTCATAACAATGAAATACATTTTCATAATTTTGCTATGCTAATCGTATTTTACATTTGTTTGCACTGTAGATATATATAAAATACTTCTTATAGTATAGATAATTGAACTTCTTACTTAGCAATACGGACTGTTATCTCAGTGCTGTCTGTTCTATACTGCACTCCATTTCTGGATATGTAGCTGTAGGTGCACTCTGTCGTCACATTCAATTTGAATTAATTTTTAATTCATTCAATTACCAAAAATATAAACATAATAGTCAATTTTGATGAATTAATTCTTTTTATCTATTACTTCTAATGGAATTAGCTTACCAACTTCATCAATAGCTATTGGTAACAAATGGCATTACTAACATTTAGTTCAAATTTAATTATATACTTTAAGTACGATGTAACTTAATACTTTATGATGTAAAGAATCTATATTTCATAATCCTCTAAACAGTCAATTTTCTCTTGAACATTTACGTCTTAATAATACAGAAAATAAAAGTAAATAGTGATACTAAATGAATTCACCTTTGGATGCCGATAGTTTCAGTACCTGACTTCTCACATGCAACATTCATTGCGTGTCAGCTTGGTTGTATCTCATTTCATGTCTCGTGTTATCTCGCGTGTCTGATTTCCATTAATACAACATTTGCTAGGGTATAAGGGAGCGGTTACAATAATGAATTTTTGATAGCGACTGATCTCCGCAGGGATTAAATGCGATTTCACGCTAGTAAGAGATGACACAAAATGCTGATGCGTTTTCCTTTTGTAAAGCAGAGAAAATACATACCATGTATAGTGGTTGTTTGCAACATTCCTTTACCTATTTTGTACATTAATTGATTATACGCTTGTTCACTTCTGTCGAATACTATTCAATACAGTAAAATTTAATTATATTCCATTCGTCCCTATTCCTTCAGATACGATATCGAACAAAAAGTTTTTAAAAATATTTAACATCAGGATGCATTACTCTATTGAAACAATTCAAAATGTACTTCGACCCCGGCTTCTACCACACTGCATCAGCATTACATTAGAATGCTTTAATCGCATTAAAATTTCCTTCACTATCCGTTCTGTGAATAGTGATTTCTACTTTGAAATACGTCAATTTTTGCCCTGTGTAACAATGTGTTTTTTATTAGCTGACATTACTAAGTACAATATGTGACCGTCCAGCCCGTATGAGCAGTAAATGCCAGAAACTTCATTTTGCGCTACAGGTGAAAATACATGTCAAGGTCATAATTTGCCGAAATTTATTTTTAGACAGATTCACAATCCTAGTACTTACTACAAAATACCAGCAAAGTTTCATTTCAAGAAAATGATAGGACATGTGAAATAAATTGGCATATTCTTAAGACGATTAACAGAAAATATGGCTTACTAATCTTTGAAGGCGTTTATCTCAGTTATACGTTTTACTCCCTGACAGGCTTTGGCGGACCATTACTTGATTTCTGGATATCGTGTGAAGTTCATTAAGGTGTCATTTTAATCCCTAAAGCATGGTCTTTGCAAATAATTAAAAGAGTGAAAATGACAAGAGCTGGTATTTACTGCTGTTTTGGGGTGGACGGTCACATATAGTTGACAAATAGCTGTAATAACATTTAAAAGAGGTAGTAATATCAGTTTCGGATCATCAATTAGGCAAATAATGGCATTGTAAGATGTCTATCGAAAATCCTTAAGGAGATAATTTTTAAATCCTTTCAAAGAAAACCGGTGTTATTCAGATTTTGCGTTCATTACTTCATCATTATTATTAGAACAAAAGCGTCAAAACATGACAGTAATCAAATGTAAACAACTCACTTTGTGTAAAACGCTTATTCTTTAGCCAAAATATGATGCATTATACGACATGACAAAGGAACTGGTTCAACCACTTACAGTGTACTAAGTACAGAGTATAAGACTACAAATTACTCATATCACGTCTCATATAAATAATTTAGTAAAAGCTAAGTAAGACCACGTTGTACTTTTTTTACGTTCTAAAAAGTTAAAGGCTATTTAGTTTATTATAATGGGCTGTTGAATAAATTGTGACCAAAAGATAAAGCGATAAATTGGTTTATAATAACGTCCCAACTAGGGCGGGTCTGGTGTGGGAAAGTTGACAACCAATTGACAGCTAGCCAGAAGCACTTATTAGAGATTTCTACATAAACTTGCTTATGTTCAAATTAGTTGAAATATAAAATAGGTCAACTATTATTTTTTAAACAATATAATACCGCACAATAGAATAAAGACAAACGTAAACCCAATCATATTCGTGTTATGTACCCAAACAAATCACCTTGTTTAGGCTTTCGCCAAGGAAACCAAACTTGGTACTTGGTACCAAGTAAGCTAAAGGAAGTTTATCTTCAACAGGACTCCAAGATGTGTTTTATTAAATTCAGTTTTGAATGCAGGATGAAGACCGGAGTACCCGAAGAAAAACCTGCGGAAGTGAGTATGGACTGAAAAAATAATATTTTAAGCAAATTTTCTTCATTTCTTTCAAAGAATGAAAAGGACAATATGTTGGTCATTCACCCCTTACATCTAGACCACTGCGCCCACACCCACATTATGAAAAACTGATAAGAAATATTTTCCATATATCGAAAACAGGTTTTACAAATTATGATGGATAGCAATATGGATGGAGTTTTACGGACAGTCGGCCATACCATGCACCAATAATTATATACAATCTGAACTGCATTCGGCCATTCTGTGATGAATGACGCTTTGGTGAATCCTACCTAAATTGAACAACAATGATCTGAAAGTCGACCAGAAATTGCATGTAAAAAGAATAAACGTGTTATTAAAAAATTGGATTTATTTAAGGCAATCAAAAACCTACATAAAAAAGTCCTACATAATCAAAAGTAACAAATCTTTATATCATACAGAGGATGTGTTGTGGTTATGTTATTAGTAATCTGGTTTGCAAGTGTGACATGGACAAGCTGAGGCAGAATCAACTAAATTCCTCTTTAATGCTGACAGATGCTCGTTGGTTTGGCAAGGGGTAAACGGATATTGAATGAGATCATTTGTATAGTCCCCGGTATAGTCCAAGGTGTCAAGCCCCACGGTCGTACTCATAAAACGCACGTACTTTTAAGCATGAACTTAGGTGTTCATAGTCTTTGAGTTTCCCACGACCAAAATGATAAACAAGTGTTCCTAATGAGATTTGTTTGTCATAAAGTACACTTAACCTCAAAGGATCATATAATTCAGTCTTTAGATATTATGTTCATTTAGCTTCTAAACTTGTATTGCTTTACAGAATGGGTGTCAAAATTAGCACGGTTATATTCACCAATTTGATAGTTCAAGTCCAATATCGCCACAAGCCAAATCTGGCGCCAATAAATTTCAGTTGATCAATTTTGTTCAGGATATTTATCTTAAATACTTGTTTATTCAACTCATTGATATCATACCGTAAACCTTAGCTAATAGATTTATATAACTCAAGTTTACCTTTCAAATTTAACAGAAATACAAAAATCAATTAATGAAATATCAACAAGTGTTCAGTCTCTTTTCAATTTTTATCGCAAAACATCTTGCCCTATAACAATGCAATAGAAAAGGTTTAGTGACCATGAAATATCTGCCGTTTACAGGTTGTTGTTATTCAATTAGCGAGTCACCACGCCGAGCCCTAAGACACACACCCACACAACTAAGTGACTACTTCACAACGTGCGTTGCTTTTCCCACTTAGATGTGTGTTTAAAAGGTATTATGAACAAGCAAAATAAGATATACATCTTAGGATTACCTTAGATAGGCTTAGTAATACCGTCCATTAATAGAATTTTGAAAAATGATTGTTTTATCCGCTATTGTCGAATAACGCGATTGGAAGATCTAAAATGCATTCAAATAAACTCTTTTCTAGTCAAAAAATGCAACTGTTTAGCTTGTTTTCAAGCTTTTCCTTTTAGAAGGTCAATTTTTGATTGATAGAATCAACTTGCCTCATTACGTCATTCATGTGTTGTCTCCTCTCCTTGACCAGAAAGGTTTGTCGAATACATATAATAGCAAACAAACGTACATATATAAGTAACACATTGAACCTAGACCACTATAAAGTAACAGGGTAGTTTACATAAGAAATGAGTTAAATGATATCAAGAAAGAGGTTTTTTCAAAACTCGTTAATAATTTGTGTTGAAATGAGAACGATGCAACTGACCAACGTATTCTCAAACTATTTACAAATCTATATAATAATATTGCTGACATTTAAAGACATATACTTTAAAATCTCAATATAGTGCCCCTTTTCCCAGTTGCCATTTTGTGCCATATTTTTTATATGGTTTAAAAGATATGAAATTGATTGCCTGTGTCTGATATATAACGAATGTTACTTTCATTCTAACATCTGATTAGTGATGTAGACCTGTTGGTATTGTGGTAAGGAACATGTTTATGAGCAAAACATGAGGTGCACTATATTGAGATTTTAAAGTATGTTTTCTCTTTTCTCTCGTAACCTTAATCCAATAAACTGTTGTACAGCGTCATTTCAGCATTGTTTTGAAAATTCGCCAACCAGCAACTTAAACGTTTTAGAAAAGTTCATGTTCAAGTTCTTCTTTTTTATTTCGTTAAATACAAAAGCACTACAACTTAAATGGGGTTATATATATATTTGAATTGAGTTTAATGCAACGTACGAGACAGAAGTCACTCGTGTCCAAATACCGTACAGGAGATTTATATAGAAAATGGGCAAATTATCGAGAGAAATTTAAATCTTTGATCATACAAAATTGTAAAATTGCTATATCAAACACGATCTATTGTACATAGTGGACAAGTTTTTATCGCATCGGAATTGGTAAATGCATTTATGGTATACCAACGATGCAAATTGGATTATTGTAATGAATCTACATGAAATGCAAACATCAAAGTAATTATATTTGTTGGTGTGAAATATCGCTTATGGTTTAAGCACTTCAGGTATTCAAACTAAACAAGTGGTTATTCTATAGGATCAAAGATGTCACTTTCTATCATTGCGATCTAATCAGTCTATTTTGCGTAAGTAATTACTAATTATATTCTTTGTATGTTTTAAAGGTCAATTAAGGGTTCTCTAAATGAACAATTGCGTTCAATGTTATGACGATTTACTGCAAAACCAAAAATGCTTTGATCACTGAAGGTGAAGTTCAATGTAACTCGAGCAACAAATTATTGCCCTAATGAATGTGAACAGAAAATATTTCACGGAGTATTACTCCATTATTCGAAGTGTGTCTAATACGTGTAAAAATGATTGAAATAACAATATATTCTTTTGAAACATTTTCAAATCTGCGTTGTTATTTTCTATGATTACCCCGACAACACACTTTTTTGTCGTTTTCAAAATTTGTTTTCGGTTGAGGTGACTACAAGGCATATGTCCTTTGAAGTCGGAAAAAGTAGTAAAGAATTGATAACAACTCGAAACATTTAGAAAAAAACTTAAATTCAGGCTGAAACATGAAGAAATGTTAAACAACATGACGGTCGGCAGTTTGCAATATTTTAAAAAGATGAAAATTAAAAGAGACTGCATTTACGGCTGGTTCAGGATGGCCGGTAACATATTTCTTATTAAAACATATCTCAAACTTACGATAATGTAAGTCGTACTAATTGCTAAAACAGATTATGAACAAAGTAGCAACAGTAAATTTAACAACAAATGGACATGATGGATATGGAGTAGGTGGACGGATAGTCGTCACTTTTGATTTTCAAAAAAAAACCTGTTAAAAGTGAGTGCTAACCTGAAGAAAGATGTCGTAAACATCAGTGTGCCTGGCACTATATAGGAATAGTGTCAGTTTGCCGTACGGTGCTGAAATACTTCCATACAATTCTGTGTTACGATAATTATTAGCTTTGGAGTTTGGTCTCTCTTGCCAAGGTTGGTGAATTGTTTATTATTATGTTCCTATCTCCTCCAACAAACCTTAAAGTGTCAAAGACTGATAATAATTTCACAAAATGAAATTCCCTGCGTTCGAACTTCTAACAAAATAAAGAAGACCCGCTACTTTGTATTCTACTAACCATAATGATCATCAACGCGTCAGCTACTTTGTATTCATAGAAGATTCAACCAAGAGATTAACTATCGAATACATCCTAAACAATTACTTTGTAAAATCTACAGCAAAACGACCGACTTTTTCTTTAAAATACACAAACTGACAAACGTGTTCATGGTGTTTGCTTGCTACTAATGGGAACTTTCTGTAAACGTGATTCAATCACCAAACCTCAAGGTGTTAAATACAGCTCTTTAAGACCCGTATTATTGGCGCGTTTTCGCAGCTCTTAAGCGAATTAGTTTTCCACACAAAAACATAGATTAATGAAGCGGGGTAGTGCTAGGTGTCAAAGGCAATGACAATTTCAGTCGTTACACTTGAGACTCGAGGTGAGAAGTGTTAATGTGTAACAATTGTCATTAAATTGTTAATATTTTATGATTAATTGTAGTTTTATTTACGGACACGCGTGTGTTGTTCGTGCAAACGATATGAATTAGCTTTTCTTGAATAGTTCCTTTGCCTTTACACTGTAATAGAATGACACAATGGCGCTTAAATGTCTCATACCAAGACATACCGTATGGTAACATCGATCATTTTAGTATCACGCTATAAATACATGATTATTGAAAAAACGAGTATTCAAAGTTCCAAAAGAAGTATATAAGTAATATCCACCGTATTGGGTTCGTCAGGCAACATCTTACCAAAATAATTCTTCTTTCTGACCTATTTCACTCCACTGCTGAATAAAGGCCTCTCAATAAATCCACATCATTTGAGTCTTGTGCTTGCCTCATCAACTTGACAAATTCAAATTCAGTATTAAACGCCTACTCTGTCTCCCTATTCTTCTTGTGTGCTCTCCGTGTGCCATTTTGTAATTTCATGTGTCTGCTAATTGTTGTGATGCCTCTCAAGATGGCCTCCATTTACCGTGTATATGTTTTGATTTCTTTGGTAATATTACTTATAAGATCCTCAATTCTGACCCTGTCCTTTCTAGTTATTCCTACAATATCCTCAATGGGGCTCTTTCTGCTAGCCAAAATATTAAATCCATAAACATAAATTACATCATACTGCACAGAGAATAGATAAGTAAGATCGAATCTGGGCATCAGTTCGGGAAAAGTCGTAATTCATTTACGCTCAATATGGTACGTGAATTCACGTACAGTAACGGAAATCAAGTACTATACAGTATATGAATTCACGTACTCTAACTTTAAATTCAATTTCTTTAAGAATCTATGAATATCGGAGAACATTTTAAAGCATTTTCATGTTGAGTTGATCGTATTCTACAAATTTACCTTTTAAATTTTAAATTCTATCTGCCATTTTTCTTTTTTTTTTCAAATTTGGAAAAAATATCTTGCAGATAGAATTTTTATTTTTAGAGCTTAATTATATAGAATAGGTCCAATTCAACATGAAAATGGTTTGAAATGTTCTCCGATATTCATAGTTTGCTCTAAAACTTTAAAGTTAGAGTACGTGAATTGATATACTGTTTAGTACGTGATTTCCGTTACTGTACGTGAATTCACATACCATATTTAGAGTAAATGAATTACGACCTTTTCCGAACTGAAATGTAATGATAGAAATATTAACTAGAAATGAGAGAAATGATGTCAAGAAATTTCCCAAGGTGACTGGACACCACATGAGCCAACGATTGGTCACACTGCGGAGGTGGAGGGCAATTATAGTACAAGCATTATTTGAATAAAAATTAGGAAAGTTTCGCTTTATATAACACAAAATATTTCTTGCATAATAGGAAAAGTAAAGTTTGATAGTAATTAAGTGTAAGCTACATAGCAAGAGCTGACCCAACTTCAATTAGCCATGTTACGACATTTGCTTATTTTACTTTAAAAACAAATGAATGTCTTCGCTTTATTCTGTGAAATATTGTACTTGCATTTTCCCTCATCCATGTCAATACTGTCGATCGTCGATGCAATGATGCCTAGTAATCAGCATTACATTCCCGGTTTAGGCAGGTGGCTTAGTATTGATTACATGGGTTGCATGACTGAGTTTAATCAAAATCTAATCAGTAATGAACTTGACATTGAAATTGCATTTTGTCGTTTCATTCTTCGACAAATAACGTTATAGCTGCCATATTATAAAGGCACAAGAAAAAATAAAGTCTCCGAGTTGAAATGAGAAAAATGTGATGGGAAATGTTAACAAAATATTCCTAGGAAAATGAATCGATCATTTCACTGATTACCTTAGAATATCAAAATGTTTCTTATTTCCTTGTATATCGTTTTTAGTTGTGTGTTGTAGATAATATTTGTCAATTTTTTGTTTGATACTTTTACATTCATTATGTGATGGCAATACCGCTGTCAGTCAATTTCACATATGATGTACATTTTGAGATATTGAGAATTTATATACTGTATTAATTAATTTAAGCGAGTTGAAACCCTATGACATTATTTCAAATAGTTTTAACCATCTTGACAAAAACACGTAAATAGTTCTTTTGAAAAGACTATTTACGGGTTTTAAAAAGACTATTTATGGGTTTGAAAGACTATTTACGGGTTTCTGCGTTATTTATAGCCGCGTCACTTTCACGCACGGACTTACGCGCGCAACAAACTTTGACATGCAAGCCAATACGCATTCATGGTTATAGCATTTTGTTATTGCATTTTTGATAAGATTAATTAAATTAGGGCATTCGGCAAGTAAAATTACATTGTTTGAGAATTTTTGAAATTTATTAATACAGTATATAAAGCAAATATATACTGACATTTTTCAGATTTCTGGATTAAAACTATGGTCCTTCAGTGACTAAAATTTAGCTATTTTACTTCGGGGCTACGCCTCTCAGCAAAATAGCTAAATTTTTGTCACTTCAGGCCCATAGTTTTAACCAGAGATCTTCAAGTCAGTATATATTTGTATAATAACTTCATAATTCAGGATTCCTAAGACCATAATAATACAAATAGAAAAATTTCCAAGTGGGCATTACCTACATGGCAGCCTTTCACTAGTATTACCAATTTTCCATATTCATTGACTTTATAGGGTAAAAATCAGATGTTTAGTATTAAGCATTGAAAAGTACGACAAAAGAGAAGTAATTGCATAATTTCGATTTTCAATGTTGGACGACGAGAAGTCTTTTGTCGTAGCATGCTACATTAAACAAGTGTCTGTTCTTCTCTAATATGAAAAAAGAGTAAAGGTGCATTCTTAAATTAAAATTGTTTCAGCAATTTTTATCTATTTATCTGAAAGATTTATTTGGGATTGTATACAGATTCAACTTATCATCAAAAGCTTAAGGTGTTTGGTCCATGAGAGATCCGCCCGAAGAATTTTAGTAAAAATCGGCATGAATGATATTTTATCGATGTAGAACCGATTTTTAAAATAAAAATTGGGGGTCGCCGGACTCGTTTTTGCATGAGAGTCGGTTTAAAAACAACATTTTTTGAGGTTTTTGGGGAAAAATTAGTACAGGGGAAAAGATTAGTCTATGGGAAATGTGGCAAAAGTGAAATTATTTAGTGTTGATTCAAAAAATCTGCCCGAGTATTTTTGTTAATTTTTTCACAAAAGTTGCGCACAAGTATGTTCTTACAAATAAAAAAATAAAAATGGGGGGTCACCGACTTAGTTTGTGAGAAAAATAATAAAATATGGCAATTTTTAGCTTCAAACACTACTCAGAGTATATGCGCATGCGTTATTGCGGCACTTACCTATTCGGAAACTAGCGCATACTGGTACGCACGGACGGCGCGTGGACCAAACACCTTAAAGATGAAAGAGAGCTTTGACTAAAAATCACTGATTCTGACAATTGTTTGTATTTTGTAAGTTCTATTTCATATCATGAACACCAGCAAGACAAGTGAATAACAAGAGAACATTTCAATTGTAATTACTTAACTCGCTTAACGTATGTAAAATTGCCCAACTGTTTGATACTTGTTTCATTTTACTAGTTGGTTATTTTGACTATAACGAATAAATAAATAATGATTTCTCCTGCACTTTTTAACCCGTCATAACTGTTTATTTGGATTACGTGTTATTTAAGAAATCGAGTTACTTTCTTCAAAAATCAGTAATCATAGCTATTACATCTTTGAAATCTTTGAAAAATAATACTGAAATTTCGCTTTTCACTCATAATGATCTTGCATATATTTAGTGAGGAATATGTTAGCTAAAATGGAAGATAGCTCTTTTCTTTTGAAGGAAGTTAATTTCAGCACATATTATCAAATTTTAGCTAACATTGTTATCTCACACTTGGTTCCTGTTAATGCAACAAACACTGCTTTGACAGAAGTCGAGTACAGGGCCCAGATTCATGAAACCCTGCTAACTCTTTGTCTACAATTCGAAATTTGACTAGTAGACCAAGTGTTAGCAGCCAACTAGAGCTAGCAGGGTTTTATGAATTTGGGCCCAGAACTACAAACTTATTAAGTTGTTGGCGTCTATGATTCGGAAAGACTACACTTTGTTTATTAGCCGCTGCGATCAATTTCTCAAAGCGAGAAAGAAAAAAGTTAGTAAGAATGCAGTTGTGAAGACTGTC
>JXSR01S073233.1:21858-36442 GCA_000969725.1 Ophiothrix spiculata
ATTATCATATTATTATTACAAACGCAAAGTAGCAGTTTCAGCTGATGTATACTGTAGTTCACATTCCCTTATTAATTCTCATGATGAATATTATTATGCTTTCAAAGCATGATGTGCATGTGGGTTACCTGTAGATTTTAATGAATTGGTGATTTCAAGGTCCATCAAAATTGAAATCTTTAGCTGGTAAGAATCCAGACTGGTAAATGCTACAATTCCCAAACAATTATTTCAAATGTGCTTGCATTTTTAAGAAAAGTGAGAAAATGTGTCATTTTCTAATTACTGTTGGGCCTCAACAATAATTACAATACAGTAGCCTATGGAGATGTTTAAAATGCTGAAAAAGTTTGTAACTTGAAAAAAAAAATGGTCGGAATCAAGTGAAATTTTCAGAATAGATTGATGTTGTGCTCTTTTATAAGTTATAGAGCTAGAAAAGAGTTGAGGTTTTTGTCACATCAGAATCACGAATTGCACCATCAAGGGTGCCAGAGGCTTCCATAAATCTTTAGGTCCTAGCAAAATCCAAAAATCTTGATGTCAGTGAATCTTTCATCCAAATTTGAGGTCAAATTAAACATGATACGTAAAAACATCAATTGAATAGTTTCTGATGTTCTGGGTTGTTCAGGTTGAGAATACCAGCAATTCAAGTAAGTATTGCTAGAGATGAAATTAGGAGCTGTAAATTTTCAAAATTTTTGAAATTCATTTCAAACAAAAATAGAAGCTGTAAATTTTCAAAATTATAGAAATTCATTTCAAACAAGGTATTTCAACCTGTATACGTATCTTCGCCTCTAAGCCGCTTCCTCAATTTAAAACTGAGTTTGTAATCGCTCACAATTAATTCACATCCACCTCAATGCGACTATTGCAAATACAGAAGATAAAGCACATCATGTTTTTCAATTAAACAATTCCATCCAGGGCTGTACTACTACATGATACCTCAGAAACTCCTTAACCCTGGGGATGGGGCAACTTAGTTTCAAGTGGGTATACAGATGCGGACCCAATTTTTGACTGCCCATCCAGATAAAAAATGGGTAATCCAAATGTGAAGGAAAATGATAAAATATCAAAAATTGCCATTTTTCAAAATTAATAACTTCCATTTAATTTACCAATCTGTTACCAAAATAAAATTTGAAATTGGAATTAAAAGTAATTGAATTAAATGGTATAAATAACTGCTTCCAAGCAAAAAGGTATGTGCATGGGTATCATTTTAGGTTAAAGGTTAAAGCAATACTATAAAGTGTTAAAAATGAAGTGCCACCTGTCACCCATGACTTTTGATTTTTGGGCTTATTGGGTTTGTTTTTGGTAGATATAAATACCCTACGAACGATTTGGCTCAAAGATGCTTACTTTTCTGTTATGGCCATTTGTTGAATTAAATTCAGGATCCTGAATTTAATTCAACATGTTTATATTAGTATATGAAAGCATGCATGTCCTTTTTATTTATTTTCAGTGGCAAAACAATTTTTTGACAAAATATACTTGAAAACACTTTTAGATAGTCACATTCCTTCATTTTATAATGTTTTTACTATAAATCATTTTTGATCAAAATCTTATAGTATTGCTTTAAACTTATGGAGTGGCAGTCAAAATTTTGGTGTTTGAGTGTATGCTTGTTTTGCTTTTGTTTTGTTTTTTGTTGATTGAGTGCATTTTGCTCCACGTTTCTCTTATTACGGTATATATTACTATATTTACTTTGTAAAATGTATATAATTTAGCCTTGGGCTGCTGTATGCATTTTTGATGAACAAACCTAGAATAAATAAATAATAATCTCTGGCCGTGCATCTAGGTAGTCAAAATCTCTGGCCACAGATTTGTACCCAAATAACAATATGAGTACCTCCCCCTCCTCCTGATTCTTTCTCATCACATTATTGGTGATGCAAGTCATCCATCAGACTTTCAAGGTTGAAGTCATCTGACAGACTTTCAAGGCTGATGTCAGACATTTTGTGTGAAAATGATTCTGATACAATATAAATTAATGTTATTTGTTATTTGATATTCTATTTAAACTTCTATAAAAATTGTTTAAAAATGTGTCAAATAAGACTATGTCCCTATTACAGGGTGGCCCAGAAAAAAACTTACAATCTTTGCGTGTCATTTTCTTGGTTTTTTAACGGATAGTTAGAAAGTATGTAAAGGTTGCATTGTATAGCCCACAAATTGAACTTTTAGATACCGTTTGTTTCATTCCAATTGGTAGTGTACATCTAAAGTTATGCTTGTCAAATATTTGGATGTAAAAATTTCTGGTCCAATTTCACGATTTTGTAAGTTTCCCTTGAATGAAGTTCTATTGAATATTGCCACTGATCTGCTCACTCAACCTTTAAAATGTTTACTAATTTAAAAATGTGCATTCTCTTTTATATACCTGTGGTGAAAAAATGAAAAACTTTGATGTAAAAATAAGAGAGATATGATAATGTTTTCAAGGTGACTAATTTTTATTCTATTCAGAAACACCCCTAATATTTGATAAAGCATAACTTTTCTTGTATATTACCAATTGAAATGAAACAAGCGGTATCTAAAAGTTCAATTCATAGGCTATAAAATGAAACCTTTACATACTTTCTGACTATTCGTTAACCCCAAGAATATTACATGCAAAGATTGTAGGGTTTTTTCTGGGACACCTTGTATTCCTGCTTGTCAACATGGCACACATATTGATTAGGCAACAAAAAAAAACCTGTTTTATGGGCCGGCGGACCTTTAGAGTAGGGTTGGTCTGTCAGGCATGCAAATTTGTTTCCAATTTTTTTTTTGCCTAAAATAACCTCAAAATCTTTTTTAAAAAATGGGAGAAAATGGAAAATTTAACAAAGAATTGTTCTAGAAAAAATTTTTAACAAAAATTGTTAAATTTTGGCCAAAAAACGGCTGATTTTACATGATTTTTGGCAAAACCAGGGTTCATATACATATACTGATTAAATAAGGACAAAATTTCAAAATACTGTCTTGCCTTGAAGCATCATGCTTATCTAGAATGATAACTTTGACTTTTTAAAATAGAACCAACAATAAAACATCCAAAGGCAATCTCCTAATAGTAATTTATTGAAAGCGACCAACTTTTCCTGGATCATACATTGTAATACTTCAAATTCGATCAAAAAGTTGTTTACAATCAGATTTGATAAGCAGCCTGACTCCAAATCGTGATGACACATGATCAAAACTGGCTCAATGGGACCTGTGGCATACATTTTATGATCTCCTTGTAGAAATGAACAGCAGTATATGCAGGAATCAATTTCCTTTCCAAATTAATTGACTTTTTGTCTCCACTGTTTTAAAGAGACGATACCAAGATGTTTAGAATTATTGTAAAATGTACCATTTTGAGTCTAATTTGCTTTAATATGATCAGAGTAATCTAGCCAAGTACTTTGCTATGATTATTAATCAATTTAAAAAGTTATAATTTATAACAGAAGACAAATTAAAATGGACAGGATTCAAAATCCATTAATATGAGATTTATAAGCAATAATCTACAACATTAGCTGAGTAAACTTCAGGTGCAGTAAATATCTTTATCATGATTATTCCATGCCAAATAATATTTAGAGAGGTGGTTTTATGAAAACTGTTATGTTTGTGTCATTAAAGGGGAAATTCATGATCCACTTTTCATCCTCAAGGTCACCTCTATCAAAGTTGAGTTTTTTAGCTAGGAAGAATCCTTGACTGGTATGTTACAATCCCCAAACCATTCTGCCAAATTTGCTTGCGTTTTTGAGAAAAGAGAGAAATTGTGTCATTTTCTAATTATTTTCGGGTCCCGACGGTAATTACAATACCTTAGTCTATAGAGATTTTTAAAATGCTGAAATGCTTGTAATTTTGAAACGAATGGTCGGAATCAAGTGAAATTTTCAGCATGCATTTATGTTGTACTCTTCTTTTTATTCAACTAGAAAAGAGGGGAGGCTTTCTTCACATCACAATCATGAATTGCATCTTTAAAGGCAGTATACATACTGGTAAATACTATCATTATTACATCACTGCCAAGTTGCTCAAAATGTTATTTTTTGAATTGTTTTTCATGAGCTTAACTGGGTGGGAAATAAATTTGATAATTACAAATCCTATTAATTATGGACAATTCTGATTTGTTAAATTTGTTCTCATAGTTGAAAACTATTATGAATTCATGTTCTTGACAAATTATACCTTTAAGAACATTCTGAATCATGATTATCATTAGTAGTGATACAAGATAAGCATAGATATAAGCTTCAGCTCTCCAAGACCTAAGGTCTGGGCACATACTGAGTTGCAGGAAATGATGCTTCAATTTGAAACAAAATATATTTTGCTGTCAGTTCCAATCAGTAACCCAACTCTGCCAATGTCTGAGCCTAATAAGAGCAAGGGTGGTTGAGAGGATATCTGTAAGCTCATGTAGCATCCTTAGTTATTTACTTGTGAAAATGATCACCATAATCAAAAATTTAAAATGTATAACAGAAGACAAATTTACAATGGACAGAATTCAAAATCCATTAGTATGAGAATTACAAGCAATAATCTATAACATTAGCTGAGTAAACTTCAGGTGCAGTAAATAGCTTCATCATGATTATTCCGTGTCAAATTTTGAGACGTGGTTTATGTTTGTGTCTTCAAAAGCAGTATACACACTGGCAAATGGTATCATTTTACTTCACTGCTAAGTTGCTAAAAATATGGAATTGTTTTTCATGAGTATAACCGGGTGGGAAATAAATTTGATAATTATGGAACCTTTTATGGACAATTCTGATTTTTCAAAATTTTGTTCTTATAGTTCCAAACTATTATAAATTCATATTAAAGATGCAATATTTCTACAATTTCTCAATACATTACCTTTAAGAATATTCTGAATCATGATTATCATTAGCAGTGATACAAGCATAGATATAAGCTTCAGCTCTCCCAGGCTTAGGGTCTAGGCACATACTGAGTTGCAGGAAATGATGCTTCAATTTGAAACAAAATATATTTTGCTGTCGGTTCCAATCAGCAACCCAACTCTGCCAATATCTGAGCCTAAATAAGAGCAAGGGCGGTTGAGAGGATATCTGTAAGCTTATATAGCATCCTTAGTTATTTACTTGTGAAATTGATCACGAGTCAATCTATGTTACGATAGGAATTCATTTCCTTTTCATGAAGCTAATGTCTCGGTATTAAGCTTACAATCTTGCTGCTTTGAGTTAAATAGATGGGAAGACTTTATATATTTTTGAATTTTCAATCATCTTACATGTGTCCGGAAGAAAAGGACAACATCACACTAATGTACCCACCATCGTGTCCAGGATAATTTCCTGAGTTGGGCTTAGAGGGACTTTCAGTATTTTCCGGGGGACTTTAAGACTAAAATCATCAAATATCAGCTGATTTTGCATGATTTTTAAGAAAGTAAGGGGTGGGGCTTTGGGGCCCCACCCCTGGACACGCTAGTGTGTACCCCCTGGTTGCCTTCATACCTAGAGCTTTTCTTCAAAATTTCTAAAAAATAATGATATTTGTAACAACTTTTATTAGAATCCACCATTTTAATAATTATCATACATCAGGTCAGGCATTCTCAACTAATGGCGAATTTGGTGCTTTAACTGTTACAGATTGGCACTTTTGCTCTCTCAAAAAACAAAGAAATACATTAGAAATACACTGAAAAACAGGTGCATGTGGCACTTTAGCCTACAATTTTCTCATTTATGTGGCGCATTCTAAGAACTAGTTGAGAACCCCTGTTTTAGATGCATGTTGGTGCTTATGCCAAACAGAAACACTCTAATCTGAAATTGAAATCTACAACTACGTCACTTCTGATCAGCAGCCTAGCTCTCTCTATATATGAGCCTGATATGAGCATTTAGGATACAACTATGAGTATGTTAGCAGGATATTTATGGCATACTTGTAATTTCCTTACCAAAACGATTGCTAGGCTATCCATGTTTTAATAGGAATTCATTTCCTTGCCACTTAGGTTAATGTCTCTATGTTTGTGTTAAGCTTACAACCTTGCTTCTAGGATTTAAGTAAATATGTTTTAGTTATAAATTAACAACATGCACTGCAATATTACTTATGATAATATACATTAACCAAGACACCACTGAGGTCTAGATTGTCAGAACATACCAACTATGATTTTTGGTGAAAAATATACTTTACAATGCTTTTAATAATTCAAAAATATTTTCCAATGCACCAAATTGCACTATAACTAAATCAGTAACACTTTGACAGTAACAGTGAGTGTTTATTTTTCTTATTATTATGTTGTTGTTATTTGTTTCATTTTTACTAAATTTCAATTTTATTTTGTTACAAGAAAGCTCTTTAGATATATTTAAAAAAATACATATTTATGGAAAAATGTGGTGAACTACCAGAAATGTCATGTTTTTATGAGGCGTTTCAAAATGTAATTTGGTTTAACATCAAAGTGGCTAAGGCAATACAAATTGAATGTCAGTTGATGGTAACCCATTCAAATATGGAAAAATAATACTTTTTTGACCAATTGGTTCACCTAATATACCTCAGTTTAAGCTTAACCAAACGAACATCACTACTGGTTTATACAAAAACAAGCTTCAACATGTTACAAAGATTATGTGAAGTGATAAATGTAAGAAGCAAAAAACATAGGTGATAAATATATCAGGAAAATATCTGTTTCCTTCATCATACTTCACACCATCTCCTGTTTCGATGTCGTTAAAGATATGTGAGGCCCACAAAAATAGTAGAAAATCATGAACTGCCTTTTGAGAGCGAGAGCAATCACATTTCTACCACTGTTTTTCAATCTTAAAGGTGCAGATTTTTATTTAAGTTTATTTCATTTCATTTCATTTCATTTATAAAATGTTGTATTTACCCACCCTAAGGTTAAAGGGGCAATTCATGATCCACTTTTCACCCTCAAGGTCACCTCTATCAAAATTGAGTTTTTTAGCTTATAAGAATCCTCAACTGGTATATGTTACGATGCCAAAACCATTCTTTCATATGTGCTTGTGTCATTTTCTAATTATTGTCGGGGCCCCGACAGTAATTATAACACAGTAGCCTATGGGGATTTTCAAAATGCTGAAAAGCTTGCAACTTGGAAATGAAGGGGCGGAATCAAGTGAAATCATATATTTATGTTGTACTCTTCTTTTTATTTAGCTAGAAAAGAGGCGAGAATTTTGTCACATCAAAATCATGAATTGCACCTTTAAGCAGTTTTTTTGAAAATTATATGTACTTTATTACCTGAAATTAAATTGATTTAGGTTGGAGTTTGAAGGTTGTTTGGGTTTGGAGTGATTTTGAGCAGTTTTAAATAAAGGAGACAATGTTCAACTGTTGTTTAGTGAATCATTTTCTGCAGATTTTATGTCTGCTCTTACTTAAAAATAGAGATATAGGTCTACACCTCCCCATCGTAATTTCAGCAAAGCTTTCAATTTACCAGATTTTTTGTTTGTTTTAAAGGTTGTGCCTGAAATTGGCTTTCTATATTATTTCTTGCAACATATCACAATTCATATCATCGTTGTGGGACACAGAAAAAGCTTTCCTGCATGTTACATACATACACTGGCATTTGTAAAGCGCCTTTTAACCAAAAGGATACAAAGCGCTGAGAAAGAAAAGAGAAGGGAAAAGAGAAGGAAAAAGGAAGGAAGGAAGAGGACACAACCAACTAATTCGGGAAAAGGTGACTTTTGATCGACTTCTTGAAGGAGGCAATGGAAGTGGAGCCTCTGGCTACAGCAGGGAGCTGATTCCATAGGCGTGGCGCTGAGGTAGAAAATGCCATATCGCCAGTCAGAGTACGGGTCCTTGGAGAGCTCAGGCGGATGGATGTAGAGGACCTGAGGGAGTAACCAGACGGCTTGTGAATATGGAGGAGGGAAGAGATGTATTGCGCGCATGCGGAGAGAGGCTATTCAGGGATTTGAAGGTATGGCCATGTGTTACAATTACATGGCCTATAAATGATCATGCATGCTTACTGACTGCTTATGAATTCGATGTCTACATAATGAGCTTGTATCGTGCTTTTAGTTTTAAAGAGACACTACAAATTCCATGCTGTAGATATCAAACAGAAAATTCATTGAAAGCATTACAGGTAGAAAAATTCAGGTAAAACATGTATTAGTTGAACTAGATTTTGTTTTTAACCTTATTTTTGATATTTATAGCCAAATTCAGATTTTGAAAAAATAAAAACCCATTTTATTTTTACTTTCATTCAAGAAAATGCTTTTGGGGGTATTGGGAAGAAAATATGCATGTGCTGCAAAAATCGGGACGCCTGTATCATTGCCCTGCCAGATCAAAAAGTCTGGCTATGCTACTAAACCAGCCTAATAATACTATAATCATTTAATTGATAAAAAAATTGTGTATTATTTAATACTGCACTCTAAGAAAATCTTGCTGCTACTTTTAAAACAATAAAAATAAAAATTAATATCTGTTACACTTCATAAACAACATACAAGTCTCCACAGTGATCTTCAATTTCTTGTTGTTGATAGACCATCACTAACTGGAAATCCCTGCATTAACAAAATTACCTGAATCAATTAACAAGATATCAATTAAGAATGATTAAGATGCCAATGTTACCCGGGATGTTACCACAAACTATTGGAGACACTGACATTTCCTCTGCGCTGTAAGATCCATGTCATGACAGTGGCTATTTCTCATCTAATTTTGAGATGTCCTGAACTTGTCAGAGGTTTCATAGATTAAAGACAAAATTAAGGTATATCAACATTTACCAAGTAGACCGGCAATAAGCTCTGTCCATTAGTAGAGTTTCTTCTCAAATAAAAATTGGGATGGACTGGATATTGTCAAAAGGTTGCTGCAACATGAGAAAAATTTGGTTGATTTTACCAAACTTAAAGGCTCAATGCCACCCATCTTAAATCGCAACCCATTGATTATCCATGGTCTTCAGTATAAATAATGGAAATGGCTATTCGCACGGTGCAAATTAGTTTGACTCCCAACCTAAACGGTTTGGGTTAGGGTTAGGATTAAGGCTAGGGTTAGGGTTGAGGTTAGGGTTAGTGTTAGGGTAAGGGTTAGGATTAAGGCTCGGGTTAGGGTTGAGGTTAGGGTTAGTGTTAGGGTAAGGGTTAACATGTGTCCTTGGTATATCTGGCATGAAGCCTAATATTTTTATAGGTTTCAAACATAATCAGAGTATACTTCGAGTTGACAGCACACTTATATTGGCTTACTTAAGTTCAAGCATTAATATTATAACATAGCTGTGCTGTAATGCATCTAATCATTTTGAAATCTGTAATTCTTAATTCACAATGCTGTGTTGCTTTGTGTTTTGCTCATGTTCAGGAACCATATGATGCCGCCATTCACGCTCACTTCCGCAAAAGCACAATAACCAATCATGTAGATCCTCTAACGCTTTCATCCACTACAAATTCGCTCGAAATATCAATACATTATCCTGTACCGCTAAATACAAACTTTATGTTGTCTTTTATTCAATTAGTCAATACAATTTCAGGTCAAGCTTCTGGGCTGCTAAGTTTAAAGAATATTGATTCTGACAAAGTTTGGGGCTGAAAAGAGGGGAATCTGGGGTCAATAACCGACTGAGTCAGATGGAGAAATATTCAATGCTGTATTGCTATTTGGGTTGGGAAGAGTAGTTGCATGTAATTATTAGGATTGACTTATTTATGGAAAATAGATTTTTGAATCTGTTTTCAATATTGTATTGTTCATGTCATATGATATATTTGCATTTAAATTACTGTGTCTAATATAATTGCGCCTAAGAATAATTTAAAAGCCAAACTACGATTTATCATATTATGCTCAACATTTTAAGACTATTTGGAAACATAAAAGCAAGGCAACATGTACCCAAATCTTTTATTATGATTCTAATTTGTCATAAAAGCAAGGCAACATGTACCCAAATCTTTTATTATGATTCTAATTTGTCATAAAAGCAAGGCAACATGTACCCAAATCTTTTATTATGATTCTAATTTGTAGCACCAGCGTTCTAAATATTTTTTATTTATTTTGGATTTGAATGCATACATAGATCAAATAAAATCATTTTCACATACAATTTACTAAATTACAGTCAAAGAAACATTTGTAAAAAAGATAAATATTTTTCGAAAGATAAAAACATATTTGATAATTAATATAACATCTATACAAGACGTGTGATATATTTCCATAAACTCAAATAAAATGAAAAATTCTCACAATCAGATGAACAGGCTGATGATTAAGGATATCATTAGGCCAAAAAAAAAAATTGTTGTGTTGCCCTCACGGGCCAAAAAACGGGAGGACCGGACGGTCGGCCTTTTTTTTTTTTTTTTTAATTTTTTTTTTTTAGTATTAATGTAAGTATGACCTCCAGATCTTGAGATAAACATGATTAATGGTACAATGCAAAATATGTGAGGTGAGAAGTGTTTTTTGTGCAAAATATATTCATGAAAATTTGACAAATAAATGATTCAAAAAATAAAATAAAAATTGTTGTTTGCTAATATTTATTATAACTCGTAACTAAAAAGGTAGCACACCTTCCAGTTCCATTTATTTCATTCCAATTCAAGAATTTTGAATTATTATTATTTTTTTAATATACATGTATACGAAAAAAGATGACTTGATGACTTCTGATCGCTGACCTCTGCACAGAGAGTGCTAGACTTTTACGTATCTGCACGCATTACTAGTTTCGCGATCGAGGATTTCAAGTATTACAAGAGACTAGCTAAAAACTAACCTAATTTGCAGTATCGTACTACGAATAAGAGACAGCTCGTCTACTATTCGCAGTACTGCAGATACTGCAAATTTTTATGTAGGTGTAGCATCGACATCGTCTTATTCACAGTCCCATATCGGCATCTTCTTATTCACAGTCCTATACTGCGAATTTATTCGCAGTACGAATAGAGTCTTCAAAAACAAAAACATGTCCGTCGAGTCGCCGAAGTATTTACTGCATTTTCAAGGCGAAAAACACGTAAATATCAAAACAATTACAACAAGCGTGTACAAAATAAAAAATAAAAAATAAAAATGCCGGTCGTAGAATTTCGAAATTTACGACCGGGCGGGCGAGGGCAACACATCAATTTTTTTTTTTACGCCTTATGTGTGACCATGTACCACAAATGACCTGCAAAGTCAGCCAGTCATTTTGCACAAATTCATGTAAAGGTGCAAAACAGATATTTAGGGGATTCACAATTATACTTAGGATGCAAAGTTTTATTCTAACCAGATCTGAATTATGAAAACAATCCACAATTTTTAAGAACCATTAACTGAAAAGCACATGACTTCTTGTTCTTTCAAAGTGGTCATCTTGGTTCATAGATTTAAAGGGGAGATACCAGACATGTCCGCCATTTTTATCCGGCATGGAGACAAAATTGGGGGTATTCGGGTTTGACCGATAGCTTGCCGATGAGGCATCGCACCGTGTCATAATGCGCGAATATTGAAACACGCACACACGCTTTGCGTGCAGGTTGGCGTATCATTCGCGTAAATTATTATTTGCGCAGGTTGTCTGTACGCGTAACCAAGTCTCGGCTGTCGGAGTTGATTTTCCCGGGAACCGAGTGGACCCGAATACCCCCAATTTGAGCTCCATGGCTGACGACGCCATTACACGGGCTGGTATACAAAGCCTGGTATCTCCCCTTTAAATCTATGTCTTGGTTTCATCTTTAAAGGAGCTTGGTCTGATTTTTCAAAATGTTTTTTTTCAGTGTCATACGAAATATGATACTAAAAGAAGTTTAAGTTTCAAAGTTCAGCTAAATCAGTCAAAACATTTTGATTTTATGCGCAATTTTGCCAGAGATGCCCATATGTTACTGTGTAAAATTTATTATGGTTACCATATTTAGACACATTTTCATATATATATCTCCAAAACGGAACATAGCTCAGCTGTGAAATTTCACATGGGTTGTGAGAAAAATATGAGCAATATTTTGGAATCAAAATCTCAAGTTTGAAAAAAATGTTGAAGCAATCGGACAATGCTCCTTTATTACACCATGGCACATTTGCCACACCATAACTTTACTTGTGAGTGAGGTGTCATTTTAATCTTCATAGCATCTTCTTTATAAAAAAGAACAACAAATGGCCAACTTTATAGGTCATTTGAGGTGGACGGTCACATAAGCAAATTCATTATGATAGGACAAGAAAACTGCATCACAAATGGCAGCAAAGTCATTTGATTCCTGCATGTATGATATTAATATGCCAACTCAGCGGCACATCAAATAATGTCGCATATTCTGACAAAATTTTAGTCGCAGATGTTCAACAGCATGACCAATATCAGGTAATTGAAATGGCTATAGGGTAACTGTCAATCAAAAAACATGGCAACTTCAAAATTTAACATAAAATATGGGGAAAATGCTATCTCCGCAGATGATGAACATACTGCAGTAATGAAACGTGTCATTTTGATACGAATCATTGTGATATTACTATGTAATAAATTATGAAAACTATATATATGAAAATTATTCATTAATATTAGCTTGTATAAATAAAAACCATCTGTTACTTTGTAAAAAGATTGATAGTTTATAATGGTTTTATTGTTATATATTTGACACCGGTTTTACTGCCAAGTTATCACTAAATTATAAAACAACAATAGCTAATTTACATAAATCAGAAAATTGCCCTTGGGCTACAACAGATTTTCACAAAAAAAGAAAAAAATGCACATCATTATTTAAAATGATCACAAATTGTGATTTCAGCAGGGAAAACAAATTATGTGTCTCAAAAGATGATTAATGTTTCAAAAACTCTACCAGTACAGATTAAAACTTTGGTCCATATGCACTTTTGACTTCAAAGATTTAGATCTAGACTAAAGGAAATTAGATCCTCTGAAAAATATTTCATTTTAATGAATTTTCTAACATAATTTTATAATATACATTGAATTGTCTTTTGTATAAAACATTAAGCTCAATCTCTTTTAAAATTAAGTACTGGTCTAACACTTCTGTACATAAAAACTTAAAGGTTATTCATTTGCAGGAATGCTTCTAAAATTAGTACGGGTGAAAGACGCAAATTAAACCCTGCAAATTTGTTTCATAACCTTAGAATTATAGCAACAAAATGATAGGGATTGACCAAATGGCAAATTGTGTAAAAAGGCATGAAATTAAAGATGACTGTAAAGCAAGAATAAAGGTAATGAAAGCTCATCTTTTCACCCGGCGAGGGGGGGGGGGTACTCAAGTTTGGTTTTGGTAGGGGTGTGCCGCTGGAAAATTTAAAGTACCACCCATGTATATACCAATTTACAAGAAAAAGGGACCCATCCATATACCTAATTCCCCAAATTTTGAGTAAAATTTATACAAATATTGAAATTTTCTCCGAAAATTTACACTAATTTGGGGCAAATTTCCTGATTTTTGTCTGAAATTAAAAAAAAAAGAAAATTTTGGAAAAAAGACCCATTAAAATACCACATTTTGCAAAGAAAAAGGACCCATTGGCATACCTGACAGCCTGATTTTGCTACCCAAGTTTGCGGCACATCCCCGTAGTCACATTTGTACTAAGAAACCCCCCCCCCCCGGGTCTTTTCACAACTCAAAACTAAGATGATACCAAATGCAGCTTGAATATCTAAATTGGGAGAGGCTATGTATATAAAATTGGTTATAAAAAGTGTTGCAAAAATGGGTAGCAAACTCAGGCTGTCAGATACTTCGATTGTTCCTGTTTGTTTAAGTGTAAGTTTGATGGGTCTTTTATTTTTCTAATTGTTTTCTATAATTCAGGCCAAATGGTACCAACTTGGGCACTTTTCCACAACAACTCCAATTTCACAGAGATTTCTGATTTTGTACGAATTTGAATCAAACATTTGGTGATCTGGGGCCCGTTTCATAAAGATTTAAATCAAACGTACGTTTGATTGAATCAAGCGTACGTTTGATTTCGAACATAAATTTACATTGTATCAACCTATTTTACGCTTGATAAATCAAACGTACGCTTGATTCAAATCTTTATGAAACGGGCCCCTGGTATATGAATAACCCCTTTTTCTTGAACACTAGTATTTTTATGGGTGGCTCTTCAAATTCCCCAGCAGCTAGTTCCTACAAAACTTGAGTACCACACTGCCCCTTCCCCATCGGTTGAAAATAACACTTAGGTATTAATTCACCATCTCAGAAAATGAAGCACTAAGGATTCATCCTTGTATCCTAAAGCGAGATTTCCAATAAGTGCAGATGACTACACAAGCTCATCTTTGTCAATATGAAGGTCATCATATTGTCAATTCCAAGTTCACCAGTAATGATTCTACAGCATCCTCCCTATATTTCTGAGGATAGTGTTTATAATCGAGCTGCTCTGTGTAAGCTACACAACTCAATTTTACCTTTCAAAAATATATTTTTATTAAACTACAAAATTTCCAAACCAA